>JAQIWN010002237.1:0-16665 GCA_034699025.1 Entomobrya cf. arborea Gr-Col-00668 | reverse complement strand
AGCAAAACATGTACTATGAAAAGACCAACGATTCCAGAAATCCTACCACTTTCATCTGAAAATCCGTTTTTATGTATTCATTTTCATTTGAACACTTGACCCACAGTAGTTTCACATTTCGTCATACTATAATAAACAAAACACATAAGATGCTTTTTCATACCATTTAACTTGGGGTAACTTGAGACTGGGATTTTGATTACTGATTCAGTACACAAAAGCGTAAATGGATTCTCATTTAAGTAAGCAGATTACATTGGATTCAAGCTGAGTATTCAAGAACGAAAACGTAACAAGCTGTACATTTCGAATAATGGATTCATACTCATGTTTATGTATATTTGTACATATATATGTAAACTAACATAAGTGTTACAACAAACCCTTTAATAATGATGCTATAGCCTGGACTGGAATCGACTGTTAGATGCAATCAGTAGCGCCTTCCTATTTTTATTCTAGAGTGTTGAAAAGAAATATTTCGTGAACGAATGCATGATGCTGGATGCTACAATGCATACGCGTTGGGCAGGCAAAAAAAGAAGAAAGCAAACAGTGTTTTGGGTTTGTGAGCTTACTGTAAGGAGAACGATTTGGAGAAAGCAAAGCACCATGCCATTTTTTGGAAGATAGGGAGGTATCGAATACTTACATACCACTGCACTGGTGGTAGCTGGCTTTTTGAGAAGGAAACGACTTGAATATGTATAGGGCTGAAAAAAGTCAGTATGTGACCGAGCTCCTACAGGAGCACTCTACTTTTCCTCCCTCTCTCGCTATTCTCACTTTCTTTCAAGCTTTCACCAGTTTTTGCGGTGGGGTTTTTGGATGAAAGTAAACTAAAGCTGGTAAAGGCTGTTGAAACTTTAATAAAAGTAGTGTTCTCTGACTTTAAGTAAACCGCACATCAGTACTTTTAGCAAGTTTGACACTGATTATCCACAATATGGGGTTTTATTTTTTGGGAAATGTCTTTTTTATCCCGCAATTTTCAAGTATTTCTCTGCCCTGGAAAATGGTCAGATAAAAAAGTTATCTTTTTGATAAAGCCCATGTTAGTAGAGCTGAGTACTTTTAAGAAAGTGTAGGTGAAAGTCATTCGTTTTGGTTTTTAGCACGTGGTGCCCTTTGAGTGTGTGTTTGAGTTGTTTGTTCTCGTTCTCTCGTGTAGCCCCTTTTGTATCACAGAGGACACAGGTTTTCTTCATAGTCTCTGCGACCAAGTTTCTGATCGTCAGCACATATATCTGGTGCTGGCAGGTGGTTAAATAATGTGGCTCTTTAATGGTGCACGCTTCAATGGACAATGTCGTTAGTTACTTTGTATGTGTTTCTATTGCGTTATGTCTTCTTGGGTAATGTCAAAGACTTTGGTTAGCTTATGCGTATAACGCTATACAGCTTTTCCAGGTTTTCTCCTACTTTCTCTTTCTTTCCCATTACTATTATTAATATTGGTGAGCAGAGCAACTTCAAAGTTTTGTCTCTGCCACAAAAGTGGATACAAGTTGGGTAAGAAGAAAGAAGAGAGTATTGGTGAAAAAGGAATTTGTTTTTGAGGCTAACAGAAAATCTCTCTCTACCAGAGTTAAAATATGAAAAATGATTGGTTCAGCTAGCTGGCAATTTAATAATATATCTACTCCTGTTGAGCCGATGACATCCACTACTAGTTGTAGTTTTGATCAGAAAACTAGGTAATGTGTGTGAGTGAGGCATGTTGCGGTCGTCGAAGGCCGCCATGGACGATGAGCTCAAACAGGTCTCTCAAAGACCTCGCGGAGAAACGGAGACGACTGAAAGTCAAAGCTCAACTTCAGGCTCGAAAAATCCTTCCAGTGCAACTTCTACTTTTCTTCCTCATTCGGTTAAAACGGCTAGTAACAAGGCTTACGCTACCCTCAAGGGTTCTAAAAAATTCTCCCAAGACTCCAATCAACCAAGAAAGCCGGAACCTCCAACAAGGGACTTATCTTCAGCTTCAGTTGCCGCCATTTCGGCAACACCTCTTACCCATGTGGTTATGGCACAAGGACCATTTCCCCAGGGACATGTTCATCTTACCTCGGCTGATTTACTTGTACATCCACAGCCCACCACTCATCGTGACAGCAACGCAATTCCAACCTTGTCGGTTGCCGGTAGTGGTGGTGGGAGTAGGTGTATTAAAAGTAGTGTTGGTGGTGCTACAAGTTCTATACTTCAACCAGCGTCTCTTAACAATGCTAATTCCGCTGGTGGTATTGTTGAAGCACCTGAAGAGTGGGTGCTGCATACTTCATGCCAAGGTGAATCCAATGAGTTGCTTCGTGAGTGTTGTCTGCAATCTGAGTCAAGATCTGACGACAGTTACCCTGTCCATCTTTCACCAGGTCGCAATGAAACTACAGAAAATTACCACCTCTGTCAACCACAGGGTCACTTGCTCCAAACTTCTGGCATTGGAGCATCTTCCTTGGTGGGATCTTCTGGGAATCCAAATAGTTCTTCCATGATGTTTAATATAATGACAGATCCTCCCACTTTATCCTCTCCCATTAATCCTTCGCATATCGCTAAAGCAATTTGCCCACCACCTCCTTCAGATAGTGAGTTAGGCAGTTTATCTCATCATCCTTGGTCCAACGAGTCTCGTCATCCCCCTCCGCAGGTATGTTGATTTCTTAGCCAATAATTTTTAATTTGCATTCTTCGTAGAAGTACTATCTGCTAAGGTACTTATTTTGGGAAATAATAGCTTTACAAATATGTTGCCCTGAATCTTACAAGCATTCTCCATTAATCGATTTAAAGCAGGCATGTTCCGTAAGCCAGAGCCAATCAGTGTATTCCATGACTCCAAAGGCACAGCAAAAACAACATCAGCAGAATTGGGGGAAAGATATGGACTTAGATCTGATTCTCCCCGCGTTAGAATCATCGAAACTTTGGTCTTCCCAACAACAGCAACATCAACTCAACACAACTTTGCCATTACCAACTTCAACGTCCTTTTGTCAGGTAAGCCAAAGCCATATATGTATACTAGCGGTATAATCTTGTGACACCATATACCCAACCTTTAACAATTATCCTGAAAATATAAAGCGGAAATAGTATAAGAGTGCCAGCTTCATCATTACTTTTCCCCTGTGACATTCCATTGACACTTTTGTCAGTGTAAACTTAAATTAACTTCATTTATCTTGTTTGAAGTTGACTATTTAACTTTCACTCTTTTGTTTCATTGAAGTTCGCTTCGATAAAGCTTGATGTTATCGATATCATGTACCTACTTTGTTAGATCTTGTAGAAAGACACGTAAGAATTAGAAAGGAAACTTAGGAAATTTAATTTAAAGGACAGACATTCATTCATTTATCTGTATCTAGTCACTTTCTTTACATTTATGGTTTCGTTAATAAAGTATAATATGTATATGTGACTTCACGGCAAATATAGGTACTTGATGTTGTGAAGGCGTTTTTGGAAATATTCCCCATCTAGGGTACTTTTTGAACCACAATTTACCTGTTTTTGGATGGTTTTTAAACTGACGATTACGATAGCTCATTACATTACAATTTTTACTAAATTTATATGATGTTTGGTATGCATACACACATAAACAACGAGCAGGAAACATCACTTTCCATATACAAGGATAACAGCATTTTCCGGTCACTTCATTTTACAGCAAGTGGGCAGGAAGAAAGGATGTCCTGTACACACGAATAAATAAAATTTACCAAAACTATACATATTAAGCTAAAAGTAAAAAAAAACTTTATGGTTAATTGGGTTATATCACGCTGTTGGATAGATTTGTACAATTTGATTCCATTTAGCTTCACATACACACTTTTCAAGTCAAAAGATAGACAGTTGAAATGATGAGTTGCTTATTTTCGAACGCTATTTCTTTTTTTATATACCAACCAGCAGATGTGAAGCATCTCCACCTTCAGCTTTAGTTTATCCAATAATTTTCTTGTAGAGAATGAAAGGCAGAAAATAATTGCAAGTGAACTGAAATTAGGGTTTATTGTGCGGAAAGACATAAAGGTGCGATCCGGGCAAAGGTTGACGTGAGAAGGAAACATTTGGCTATTTCACATCCCAAACCTAATGCTACTAATATAGTAAATATAAAACTTTCATCTTCTTATAAGAAAACGACTAAAACAGTTAATGTGTGTCTTTCCCTGGCATGGCATTCTTGTGCCATCCATGAAAAGTAGATACTCGTGTGTGGGCATTTTTGAGGGAAAGTCTCTTTCTTGCCCGCTCGTCCCACGGTTTACTTTCTCTTTTTTCTCCTTCTACACACTTATCTATCCCACAGTGTAAAGTTATATCTTCCCTAAAGAGATTCTTTCTTTGCTTTGTATTCACATTTACTTTACAGATCATCCATTGCTAGAATTCTTTCATGTATGTGTGCACGTTGTAGGTAGACTTTGGTATGGTATGTGTACAATGGGTAGCCAATAAAACGTATTACAATTAAATAAAACTGCTACTATAAGATATCCAATATCACATTATGGAATGGCATATAACTTACTAAACCAGCATAAAACTTTTCTCCAGATACACTCTCGAATAACTATTTTGTAATTCCTATTGCCATCATTTTACCGAGGGGATCTAAGTCAGAGATGTATAATAGTGATGATCATGCTATTAGTAGCGTAGGATCATGATGATGGTGATGGTGGTAGTAGTCAGTCAGACAACGGAAGTCAATTTGATTAGTTCATTCTGATTCAATGAGTTTTAATTCGGAACGACTGAGTGCATAAACTCCCTTTATCTTTCTACATACACAAGCTTTTAACTCTATTTAAGTCGGTTGAAAATTTCATCTCTTCCATAATATCTATTTGGATTGATGATTTTATTCGTTTATACAATATCCTATTGTGCGAACATTTCTCGTAACAAATTATAAATGTGTCTTCAGTCTTTCTATGAGACCTTTTTTGGAAACTGTATGAGAAAGAAACATATTTCATTTAAGCATATGAAAGTGGACGTGTGCATAAATATCAATGACAGTTTATTGCCTTTACATGTTATTCTATATAGTGATTGACGGAATTAACCATTCACTACTACTTTCAAATAACCTAGTGGTAGTCGTGGTGGAGTAGTGGGATTGAAAGTGGTTCTGGTTGGGTATTGTACACGTTTTATTGTTTTCCGGGAAGATGAGCCAGTGAATGCGTTTTTTACTCACTTAGAAGCGGATGAAGCCCAATTCAATTGTTATGGGTTTAAGGAATGTATACATAGTTGGTTTCTCATAGATGGCATATTATGAATCATTGATGGACATGCACATGCATACAATGAGTGAAAAGGAGGAGAAAGTAAGACTAACTACAAATAGTACAAATAGGACACATTGAAAATTTAGTGCGTTAGTGTGGCACACATGTATGCACGTACGACGTACTATAAGCGTTATTTTGCTTTCTCTTCAGCAGATTAAAAGCCGCCATGAATTCGTGGAAGCGTGTGTAATGATGCATAAGGAATGTGTAGATTTGAACAAATGGATGTAATCTAGCCAGGAAACAATGTTCTTCGAGGTCGGGGGAAAGGCTTGCCACAATGCAGTTTGTTTGACTCTCTTACATTATAAATGTACTCAGCTTATGTGACCGCGCGTATATGGCAGAGCTATGAGTGCAAAAGGCAATGAAATTCCCTGACTTATAAAATAATGCAGAAGGTATATAATATATTATGTAAATGCATTTTAGAGTCAGTAAACTACATATACAAGCTGTGTGACTATAGGTATGTATATATTTACATTTGGTTCTTGATGGTTCTTATCCAGTATACTCATATTTTCCACTTTCACTATTCCAAAATCTACCTTTCTTTAACAATTTGGGTGTGTGTATGATGGTCGTAGTGGTTGTTCGTAGATGATGACGACGGATGGATGGGGGACATGGACTCAAGTGGAGTCATTCATGCAATTTCTATTAGCCTTCACTTCTTCGCAATCTAAAGGATTTACGAGGGATTCTCTGTGTATTTTCAGAAGTAACAGAAATAGAGAGAGAGAGAGAGAGACGAGAAAAAATAGTTGACTTGACTAGTTGAGTGAATTTCTTGCCATTACCTAAGTGGCACACACCATTCCGTCGGTTCCAACCAACACATTCAGACCAGTTAGGCTTTCTGCACTTGCTATTTTGTTTCTCGCTCAATTCCACACTACATCAAGAAAACTTGCTACTGTGTGTGCTAGTATCAATTTGATATTGTACGAGAGTAATGTATATATTGAGATGAAAATATATCCATTACATGTAATCAGTATACTCTCACCATAAAATTATTATTTGAGAAAGGTTGCCCGTTGAAAAATGAAAGTCGTTTGATTCCTTTTTTGTTTATGATTTCAGTAATAGTTTTTGGGTGATTTGGGTGAAAGTGTGGTGACTTTAGGGCTTGCCACGAGAGAAGACCAGCTTTCTTTCCTGAATACCTCTTTTGTTCAGACATGCTTTCTCCTCTAATCCATATAGTTATGATCAGTAAAGTATACATGTAGTCTTGATTTTCTCATCAACTACATTTGATTCCTACCGTGACGCAAAGCTTACAACTGACTGTTCATTTTCAGTTCCCAGCATTGTTCCAAACAAAAAAGAGAAAAAAGAACTGAGGGCAGCAAGATAATTCCCAAAGAATATCATATAAATGTCACGTATTCCACTGTAGGTAGTTTTTCTCTGGTGTAACTCCACATGAGTAAATTTTTCTTTTGTTTCTGTACTACAATTATAGCGTGCACACTATGTAAACCTATATATTCTTCTATATTAATTTTTATACGAGAGAGTTTAATCTGAATGAAACTATTTAGCCAGTTTACTCAGTTTTTAAAACATCTATGTATATTCGGAAGATCACATGCAGAGATTGAATTTTCTGGTTGCATGAATTCCCTCGGTAAAACAAAAGTTGGCCGCTTTAGTTGGTTTTGGTTTGGTTATCATACATATCTACTCAAACTTACAGGGTTTTCCCTTTTCTATTCAAGCTCGCACTATTATTTCAGTAATCTATGCTCACCAAAAGCTACTCTTATTGATCAAATACATCGTCAGAATTTTTTCATATTCTTTTTTTATTACTTACTTATGCATTAGATAAATAGTTTAGGTACTCGCTTGGGGCAACTGTAGCTATTTTCTCTAAAGATAACACATTAGAGAATCCATATATTAGTAGGATACATCTATATGCATGTATACAACATTGTGCCAGATTTCTTCACGCAATCATCATTGCACCATGTTGGGTAATGCGGCGTATTGTACTGTAAATACATAAAAAAGAGGAAAATGTATCAGAGAACGAAAAAAGGGGCAGATCCTGTGTGTTCACAAAACGAGAACGATCTGAATTCTGAAGAGCATTAAGACTTTCCTCTCGTAGAATAGACCACAGGATCATATGATGCTCACCTGCTGGGACTTCTCGATCAATTCCCAATGAGATTGCAGAGTAACAGAGGGAGTGAAGACGGACAAGAAGTCCGACATGCTGCCAGCAGCAGTGAAGCGCACTCTTGTATGCATGTCTATGTGAGTGTGTGTGTCTGAGACTCTGAGTATGTGTATTCACAAGAAAATGTTGAAGAAAAGGGAGAAAGTAAAGTAAAAGGAGGAAATGATTAATGAAATGAGAAAATCTTGAGGATTATTTCTCGTCTTGGGTTTGCTTCTTACTTTCAACACACACAAGGAGGAGAGAGAAAGAAGTGTGTGCACATATATAATACACACTTTCATTACTGTAAAATATAAAATGCATACAATCTACTTTCTCCTATTTATGTTCTCTCTTGATAGTTACAAAATGGTGTCTAATGCTACCTCCTTCCCTACTTTCTCTCTTTTTAGGACAACTTTCATTTACTCTCCTAAACCACCAATATTGTGTAAGTACATGGGAAATGCTTATGTTTGTGTCTGCTTATTTTTGGACATGAAGCAATATATAATATGGATATGCAGCATATTTGTTAAGCTCTTATCACCATCTTCATCATCACCACCTCCACTAACTGATTTCGTTTCATGATTCTCGTCTTCTCTCCTACTGGGTAATAATAAGTTTACATACAAGTTTCGTGAACGATGCACAAATGCTCTCTCGATAAAACAGAAAGAAAAACCTTTGGTCAAACAGTTGGTGATATAGAGCACTTTGTTTAAACAAGGAGGTATGGAAAGAATCTTAGCACGATTCTCCATTCTCCTCTTGTCTTTTTGTTCTTCACTCCTTTCTTGCAAGCTAATACTACTAACTCGCTGTCTTCTTTATACATACAATTTATATAAGTTAAGTACAAAATACCATTATCATTAAATAGCTCCCAGACATGTCTTTATGTTTTCTTTCTCCTTATTTTCCTGAAAAGGTATTAAATGAGTATGCCTCATCAGAAATCATAAGGAAAAGAATGTCCATTCAGTTGAGGTGTTAGTTTATTTATACACAGATGTATCCATTCTAAATTTTCTCTTGGATTTATACTGGATTCCTGCAAACTTTACGCCTCTGAGCTGAATTGTGAATGTATTTTTTGCAACGTACAGTGATGTGACTATCAGGCAGACCAGAATACGTGTTACATAAGTTACATGCCAAAGAAGTTAGTGCGTTAGTATATTTATGCTGTATATACACAGACAGTTTATCTTGTGGCCGAGTAGAGCAAACTTCTCATCCCGGAAGTAAATCTGGACTCATTTGTTAGGTTTTCACTGCATCGTATGTACTTTGAATCTGAAGAGAAATACAAAGCAGCCTGATTGCATTGATGAGGGTGACGCGATAGTAGTAATGAGAGAAGTAGGGAGTACTCCGTATACTTTCCCTCAAGATAAGGCTTGGCATTAAAGGAAAGGCAAATAGAGACATTAAATTCGAATTTTGGTTGCGGTGATCGTCCTTCTTCTGTCTAGTCAGTAGTGACGTTAAGAAGAAAAGCTAAACTACTTTCCTCGAAATAGCTCAGAAAAGAACAACTTAGAGTAAATGACTGCGTGTACACTAACTGTATGTTGTGGTTATGTTAAGCACTTTGTAGACACGACACCAGACACTATAAGTCTTAATGATAATGATGATTGTTTACTATTTCGATTTTCATTTCTAATAGAAATTTAAAGAGATATTTCCTTACATAAAAAAGTAATCGTAATAAGCAGAATATACATAATACATGATTACTAGTAAGAATAATTATGCATTTAAAACTCGGTATTGAAAAAGCTGTTAAGTAAACGATTTCAAGATGCTTAAAAATTATATTAATTTGCACAGCGGCACTATAAACCTGTTGAAAAGTATTTATTTTTTAAATCTCAATGACTGGAGCTCTTAATTTTCGCTGTGTGATTTTTTGTCATTTTCAACGTTGAACATTGTTGATATATCATCATTTTATACACTGTAAATGTATTAACATGTTTGAACAAAAAAAAACAATAAAAAATATCCCTTTGGTCATATCTATTTCCTTTATATTTTAGTTCCGATTTGTAAAGCCAACACTTAAATAAATTGTTATATACATTCGTACTATACACCTACTTGTCATGACTCATGACCATGAAACGTTTGCTAGAATACCTTATATCCCATTTTATTTGACACATTTTCAATTAGTTAATACAAGAGACGATTATAGTCAAAGCAATTTGTTTTTCTTTCTTCTTTACCGCAACCAAATACCTGCAGAGCATATTTGTAATAGGTTTACTTATTTATTTAGAATATATACATAATAAACAAAGCAAAGTAGTATAAATATGGTGTATCATGCGACACAATTCTCAAAGCAAGTTTTCCACAAACACATCTATCTGTTACAGAAGCACTATAACAATTGTTGAAGTAGTAACTGCTTTAAGGAAACAGATCTTTTATATTCACCACCGCCACCCCCATCACGCCACTCTCACCACATTTCCAGTTATCCATTCCTTTCTTCTTTCTGTGTACTCTTTGTTTCTTTTTCTGGTTTTTGGCCATGGTGTGCATATTTTCCCATCTGGTAAGTCAAGTCAATATGTGTAATAGAATGCAGGCGTGTTTATTTAGTTACCTATACATTCATAATGTGTGTAGTATGTACTAAACATGAACGTACACGCACACACTGATGTTCCTGTTTGCCAAATGTTTTTGCCAGTTTTTTCTTATACATTTAAAATTTTCGTAGAAAACTAGCCAATGTCTATTTTCACATAGAAAAGAGTCAGGTACAGAAATTTTTATTACGTTTTATATCAACAATAGAAAAAAATGTTAGCATAAACATAGGTTTCCATAATACTAATCGTAAGTAGTAGTACAACATCTAACTGCCAAGAATTTTATACCTTTTAAGTGTGTTTCACAACAAGTTAAAGGAGACGACAGCAAAAAGAAGTGGGAAGAATCAAAGAAGCAGCAGGAAGAAGCCAACCAGCACAAAGGGATGCTCCTGTTTGAGCATGGGCCCATACCATCATAGGAAATACCATTGCTAGACCGTAACTTGTTCTTTCTCTTTTTGTTTTGTATTGAGAAAAGTTTGCAGAGGAAAACCACGATGACCTCAGGCCGTCACAGACATAGACTACGCGTATATTCCTGGAAATATGTATCTACTCTGTATACATTTCCTTTCTAACTATTTAGACGTATATTATTATTTTTATTAGCGAAATATTTTATGTATGAATATAAGGGAATACAGTTTGTCTGTTGACATTTCTTGGACTATGTGGATAGCTCATGAATGGACTTATGTGTATATGTCTTATTATTTTTGTACTTATCGTTAGTACTTACCAGTCAACTGGAATACCTTCTACCAAGCGAGTATTTTGCTGCTAGGACGCGAGCTTTTGAACAATGCATAAACAGAGAGAATATATGCATTTGTAATATAAAAGGACCACACACGACTTCATAGCTACTTTTACGTAGGCAGTTTTTAGAAAAAAGAAAGTGACTTTTCTCCTATATCCTTTCTGTTCTTGTCTATTTTCTCAGTAGACATATATTCTGGTTAGTTCAACCATTTTGCTACTTCTTGGTCGTAGCATCAGTAGCGAAAAAGAGAAAGAAGTTAGTTGGTGAAAAGTGTCAGCAGCATGTTGTTGAATAATGTAGTATTTTATGTCCCCTCCTGAGAGAGATACCATCCTTGTATCAAGCTGGCTGAAAGGAGATAATATATTTGGGGCTGACATGCAGAGGATCTGAAATCAAAACGGTTACTTTTTTCTTCTTTTTTACAAAGGAATAACATCTCTACGCGCTCAAAACTCAGCAGTTTCTTTTCAAATTTGACGTTCTTTGCTACTATATCTGGCATACTAGTTAGAGTCTTGTCATTTACTTTAAATATACTAGTTGAGGCTGATTCTTTCCTCTGGTTTTAATCCAGCCAAACATGCTTATATTCAGTGTTCGTGCTGTTGAACTTTCTATTAAATAAAGAAATATTTAATGAATACACATGTTTACATTACTCATAAACACGCATAGTAATACATTATGTAAATGTAAAAGTGTATGTCCAACCTTTACGAAAAAATTCTTCTTGGTTGTTGAAGAAATGAGACCAAAATGATGCTTGAATTCTTACTAGCAAAGCTTTCACAAATAAAGTGGGTTTAAAGGGGATCAAATTATTTTGATCCATCAATGTCTCCAGCATTCATCCGCAGTTATTCTGTCGATATTTTAGAAAATTCGTAATGGAAAAATGGTTCTATCAGGTATATAGATAGTAAGCCAAGTCTGTGTTCTTTCCTTATACATAATACATTACACGCTTTTCTGTTTATACAGACTTTACCATTTTGTATCAAGTCAAGTCACTTTCCATTTTCACCACTTTTACTAACGAAAAAGAACACTGTTCTAGATTTTTTACAAGCTCCTCAAAATCCTTTGCATGTCTTCAATACAGTTATGAGGCTAATGTCTATAAATATAGCACAAAAGGTCAGCGAATATATAAACTGTATATCATATAGATACATACTTATTTCTACTTACTGGAAATGGAAACATAAACATTTATGATGTTTCAGGTATGGGAGATCGATGCTTCAAAGCAGCACAGATCTGTATTCCCCAGTGATTCTCCTGCACAAAACGAAGAATAAAGAAACATATCACATGAAATGTAGGTGAACAGTGAAAGCGAGAGAGAGAGAGTAAATTTCGTTGAAAGTGGTTGCCTGTTTCCCCACGATCCCCCTGGCCCACATTATCACTCCTTAGGTACTCGCGTCTAAAAAGGAAATATAAAAATAAGCTACGGATCTATCCAGAAGAAAATGCTTGTAGCAAGTGTATTGGTTAAGTACACACACATGAGGAGGTACTACAAGATATCATGCCACCACATCAAACAAATATTGGAATCCCTTCGAACCTTTTATTTTACTTGTATTCTTACAACATCCTCTTTGTTACGTGCTACATTACAGTTACAGAACAGAACACCATGACATACGAATATTTCCTGTCAAGAAGACTTCATTGCTGGATCATCCTACATTTTTGATGTTGGTTTGTGATCATCCAACATATCCGCTCCCTTTTTTCAACTCGTTTTCTCGTTTGTGTCTTCTTGTTTGTTTGTGTACGTAGACAGATCATGATCACTGCCACTCATGCAAACAAAAACTTGTTTCGTTTCTGCAACTTCTCATTTTTCTGTTCATCTTCGTTTACCACAATCTAGTAAACTTTTCCACATGATAAAGTTGTTTTCTTGTGAGCTTTCTTTCATTCATATATATAAGCATGTATATTTATCTTACATGTTCTCTAACCTAAGATATGAAGAGACTGGCTACATAAAGTGCACTGTTTACAACCGTTTGGGCTGTCTTTTGATTACAATGTATTCAAATTTCCAACTTATATTGTACCAGCATGTGCCCATGATGAAGTGATATTCACGTAAATATAAGAGCAAAGCATTTTACACCATGTATTCAACTCACACGTCATTGTCAAGAAGTTTTTAAAGCATGTTTTTACAGAGTTCACACATCATGCAAGTTTTCAACGAAAGGCTACCGAAAACCGAAATTGTTTTTTTTTTGCTGTGATTCATGCACACCAGAGCTTACTCTTCAGCGATAACAGCACACCAGTCTCAGTCGAGTCAGCATAATTTTTCTACTTTCGTTACGGCCCTTCGTAAAAATATTACCTTTGTACACAGAAAACTTGGATTCTAAAGATTTTACCATACTATACTATTTTCCACTGCATTTAGGTCAACCATGACGTTATTTTGTCAATGTATTCTCAGAGGTAATGCGTGAATGCTTCATTCGGCGTTTTTGAAAAGTTAACTAATGTATAACACAGTATAACTTGTTCGTCTACAATCACCACCATACCACATCACTGTAATATTTTGAAACACAAGCTTGGTTTTCCGTCAATTATATGAGGTATTCCCGAAGAGCATTGATGCGTACATGTACCGTACCTATGTATATACAAATGTAACCACAAGGGAGGAAGATTCCTTTATAATGTGAGGTTACATAACTACGAACAAAGCTTACAGGAAAAACAAAGGCATTCCAAGATTATACCATCAGCTTCCTACCTACCTTTTATCCATTTGGCTGGAAAAAATTTCTGGTAACAGGAAGAAAATGTAGGAGGGAGAATATTATACAAATGTGTGCACTTACTATAGGATACACTCAGACTAAATACTGCATTTTGTTTGAGATAATATATGCATTTGCATTACCAGAGAAAGTCTATTACTCAGAGTGAGTAATATTCATGTTCTTCTCCACAGCTCCGTCATAATGAAAACATCTTGAGTGTAATGGAGATTTTATCGTGTGTTCTTAATGGAACTGTGTGACTTGTATAAATATGCACATCAATATTTTCATAGAGATATAT
The DNA here is from genome assembly GCA_034699025.1 of Entomobrya cf. arborea Gr-Col-00668. NCBI lineage: Eukaryota > Metazoa > Arthropoda > Collembola > Entomobryomorpha > Entomobryidae > Entomobrya > Entomobrya cf. arborea Gr-Col-00668. The sequence goes on along the minus strand of JAQIWN010002237.1, from coordinate 2,700 downwards.
GAATAGCAAATAATATTATGCTTTATTTTCTCTCCTTTCCTCAAAAATCTACTTTCTTTGCCTTTTACTTACTTTTGATGATATCAAGAATGACGAGGAAAGAAGAACACAAAGAAAGAAGCACGAGCCGTTAAGCCTTATAGTGTTTTAGTTCTTATTTTACTTCACCATTTCACTTTTATTTCTGGGCTTGAGGCGTATAATATTCTGGCAATTCATTTCTCATTCCTGAGATTATTTTTGGAAATATTCTACGACTTTTATTCTCGGATTATAAGCATGCCTTTTCTCCAAAGTATATTCTTATCTTTGGTATTTTCTTCTTCTTCGATTTTTTTCTGAGAACTAGTTAAAAGCTACCATCTGATGGACTCATTCATTTCTAAGAGCTGTTGAGCCATTTCTGTACTCATGAATAAAAGGAATTCTTCTCACTAAAATGTTTTTCTTAAATATTTCAGTGCGACACATTTGTTCACTAACGTAGCCGTTTCCTTTTACTACCAAAGAAAGTAAAACCAAAAATATGCACACTCTACCCATTTTACGTTTTACGTAAATAGTTTCTTAGAGAAATGGCTAAGGTCTAAGCAGAAGAATGGTATTGAAGTTCTCCCTACACCGCTATACTGCCATTCTTTCTAATGTCATACTGCTTGACAAACCATGTCAATTAAAATTTTTGTTAAATTTCAGAAAGAAGCCGGCTTAATTTCTTTGGATTTGAAATAATGAGCAAAGCTTCATTATAAAATGCAGAGACTTTTTATTTTAGATTAACAATGAGTTTTGTTTTACTGCAATCGTAAACTTGAAGAGGCATACGATTTCTTAATGAAACTTAAAAATAAAGAATAATAAGAATAATATTCACAAGTTTTTTTCCGTTTTCTAATTGGCGTAACCTACTCATAGTAAGCATATCCTTAAAACATGAAATAAAATATAAGCAAAATGTCTCTGATCTGTGCATGAGAAAAAGCATGAGATGTATGGATGCTTCTGTTTCATTAGATATTCATGAAAATAACTATAATTTCTTTCACATAGACTCAAAAATTAAATTTTTGTGCTATAGTGAGTGTTGTTTTGAATTGAATTGACATTTTAAATTATGAAAAGTAAAAAAATCTGGACTGAAATTTCGAACTCTCCTTTTATTGTGTCTATATTTATTCATTCAGCGTGTTATGTTGGCTCTGTATTACATGTTCATCATCATGAGAGATTAAAAAATATCTTAGTTGATACGATTTGAAGTGAAATTCATTACATTTTTTTTATCTTGGCTCATGACATGCTAGTTTCACTTTACTTTACTGCATGTCATCTCCATCCTATTGATGTCATGAATGTCATATACGATTCTATAATACATTCCATAGTATCTTTTGTTGGGAATTTAATTACAGAATTCACTGACTTTTTACATGAATTGAAACACAAGTGACATGAAAAAAGTGCTAATATACAGTTTGGTATGTATACAATGTATGCTTGCATGTTAATTCAAATATTCCAGAATTTCGTCTTTCCAGCGATGTGATGATGGTAGTACATGTTACAACGAGCCTATAGTAAAATAAAAGAATGAACAAATTTGAATGCAATGTGAGGTATTTGCTCTGGCGCTACTTCATCATGAAGCTAACGATCATAGTCCTAATTTAAAACCGAGTATTTCCTCTTGACGCTACTTTTGAAGTACGAAATAAAATGTTTTACCTTGGCGCTTTCTGTCTGTACGCACGGATGTTCATTTTTATTTCAACGTAAATGAAGAGTAAGAGTACTATTACTATACAGCCGGATCAAATATTGTGCACAGCATAATAATAGCTATTGTTAAAAGTCTTGTTAGCTCGTATTTGAATACTGCGCACAAAAAGAACGTAGATAAGTACTCAGGTCTTTAATTTCCTTCAACAACTTAAGAAAGTTATAAAACAGCGGTATGTGGTACTTCGTCTTGTGAAAGTTCTCTGGGGAAATCATTTATGATCGTTTAAGTCGAATGCTCTTTATTATGTTCACCAGATGTAATATACATATGCATCGAATTCGACATAACCCTCTGCTTGTGTATTATTATGTCATACGTAGACTAGAGAGCATGAAAATTGTTAGTACATCGATATATGACAGTTAGAATACTACTGTTAAGAATAGGGTTAGTCAACTACGAAATTTGAAAAAATGAACAGCTCTTTACTTTATTGAATAAGTATAAATCGGTTCAAAAGAGCTAAAAATATAATATGCAAGTAGGCCTGTTTATCTTTTCGTGTTGCTTTAGAAAGTAAATTTTTCAATTATATACAAATAGAACACGAAACGTGCGTATGCCTCGAATATATAATTACGAATTGTTAAAAACATGAATCGAATGATGACATTTCCCCCATTGACATGCTTTGGAATTCGATTGTAAAAAGAGTACTCATTTTGTAACATTTCAGATAGTGTAAAGTAACAAAGAAATCAATGGATTGAAAATTTCTCTGAAGCTTTCTCGTTGTACTTGTACGCTATCTCGTAGTACTTTGTTAAAAACACTAAAAGAGACTACAAACAATTGGTGTACGTCTGCTAGTGTTAAAAAAGTTAATCTAAACAGTGAAAAGTGAAAACTAATTTAATAGCTTTCGTAGCACGAGGACCAAACAAGTTTCTTCGATTCTCATCCAATAGTATCCCGCA
>JAQIWN010002236.1:0-16669 GCA_034699025.1 Entomobrya cf. arborea Gr-Col-00668 | reverse complement strand
AACAACTTCGGGGAGTTTGAAAAAACGCATGAAACCAAAAAAAATTAAGTGAACTTATAGAAAGTAAACGCACTGTATATACGTATGTCATGGATAATGTGATTTAACTCACGTAAATTTTGAAAGACAGACAACGTGAACGCTTTAAACATTACATAAGATTTTCGACAGAATCGATTCAGTACAGCAGTAAAGGCTAACCACAGTACATGAGTACAGGGACATCATTAGTTGTTTATTGGAACAAAAAGGAATTCCCATTTTACTCTGATACCTGTAATTAGGATATACATTATGTATGTACGTATGTATGTAATGTACAGTATGTACATTACGTTGCAATATCAAAACAAATTAAGGTGTCACAAAGAAGAAAATTCTAGTCCAGTTAAATTAATGTGAACGACCAATAACATGAAAAACATCAACGCAAATGCGCAAATGAAAGCTTACCAAAATTTCTACACATGAAGATGGGTTTTGCTAGAATACTTTTGACGGGAATTTAATTCTTCGAATGTATATTACGCACGAAATAAAATATATATTATGGAGTTAATTCAAAAAGACAAAACAAAAATTACTTACACTACATTTGTGTGACTAAATTGGAATGAAAACATCAAAGAGCTATCTTATTTTTCATCCGACTCGGAATACCATATAAATGCTGATCACATTTGATTTTTATGTAAAACAAAATTTTCATTTCATTACTCATTAAATACATAACTGCATATTTTTTTTATTTAAGGACAATAAAAAGACAAGCATTGCAGATTGCAGATGAGTTTCTATTGTATAACAATTTAATCGAGAAAATTAAACGAACTGCAATAGTCATGTTTCAAAATTGCAATGCCTAAAAACACTCAGAGAATCCATACATTTATGATTAGATGACATGCTTCTTTAAGTAGCAAGCTTTATTGCGAAATCAATACGTCAGTGCTTTCCAGATCTAGGACCATGATCTACTTTTTTCTATTGTAATATTTCAATACTATATTTTATGAGCACTATGAAATTGTTTTTCCATTAAACTAAAGGCTTTAATTTTCATACAGCTATGTGTTTTCTTTGGTAACTTAACTTGAAATTATTATAAAACGACATGATTTTATTTTCATTTTTTTATACGCTTCATCATATAATTGTCTACCTACTCAGTGTAGTCATATATCTCATCATGTATTTTTTTACTTGAATAACGCAAAAACATTATAGCACACACGTATTATATTAGATATACTAAGAACCCGTAATGAAATTGCTATTTTTAATTTACCTTCCATTTCTTTTCATGTCAACCAAGATCGTTAGGTCTCAAGTCTCAACTCTCAACTTACGTAATAAAAAAGAGTAGAATAATGTATCTATCCAATTTACTTTTTGGCAAGCTCAAGTTTCTAACACTATTAATTTCATCTAGTTATATTTTTACCAGTTTTACTGCTACCTTACTCTGTGGGGTGGTATGAAATTTCAGAGAGCAAAAATGTACAAGAAGCCTTTTTTAATAATCGTAGTGAGATGGTTTGTTACATCAATGGGGAAATTAGAAGGAGAAGTATCATATTACACCCGATTACTTACTACTATGTAGCAACCGTAACGCCAAACGTCAACAATGATAAATCATTCCAAACGATAAAAAAAATACCCAGATCCTTTCTATTTATGCGTGGACACAAGTTAAGAGGAATGTGGAACTGCATGGATAATAATCATTATTCGAGAAGTTTTAAATATGATAGTAAAAATAGATAAAGGTTATCATAAAAATTTTCGAGAGAAAAAAAAGCATCACGTCCTCTGGTGTAAGCCAATTAGCCAATAATCATGTTGATCAACAGAGCAAACTTTTTAATTACTTTGTGAGCTCTGTTGCGAAATAGTACTTGAAATTTATTTTGATCGAAAGTTGATAACTTCTTTTTGGTATGATAATTAACGTTGTGTAAGTAAAAAAAGGTTCACTTTCCTAATTCAAGGTGACTGTACGCGCTGTATAGTCTACTGTTATGTTATGAAGCAAACATTCTACGTCGTATGTCTCAAAACAAGCGTAGGGTAATACGAACAAAGAAAATTGATTTAACTATCTTGTTGATATAAAATCGAGTAGTTACGAGAATGAAGGGAAATCATGAAAGCATGTAGTGAATGAGCATGTGTAGGTATATCACAAGAAAAAACTAACATAATGTGTATAGCTGTGTAAAGTTGTGCCGACGTAGATTTGTTTGACCTGCTGTTCAAATTCAGCTTACGTGAGGACGTCCTTTCTTCCTACACACGACACGTGTGTCTCTCTCCCTCTTTCGCGTTCGGAGAAAGGGGAAAGCACTCTTGGAGGCCACGCAGAGAAAGTTGAAGGGCCCCGTCGTATATTCCACACTACAATATATCATCATCATTTCAAGTATACTTATATCTAGAAGATCATATTTGCAGCAGCTGTTGTATCATTAGTGCAGATAAAATTGTGAGCATGCATGCCTTAATTTAAGTTGAATAATACTTTTAGATAATAAATAGGCATATTACTTCAGTTTTTAATTGATGGGACTTAAAGCAGTTAGGAAGGGCTTAAAAAATTCTTTAGTATATTATGTATACAACATATCAGTTAGCTTAGTATGTATGTATTATGTTGTGGAAATGGTATAGAGGTACATTTAGGCTATAGGTATATAACACTTCACATAGACAAACTACGCACTTCTATGTTTACATACAAATGTTTCAGTTGGTATAGCATACAGTATAGGTATACATGGTAAAAGACGCTTTACGTTTTCACCTTTATGTTGTAGCCTATTTGTTATGACTGTTAATCTCACTAGGTAAACAGGAATGACGTTAGTTACAAGAAATGAACCACATGGATCACTAAAAAATTTTAATTCCTAATCCTACTCAAACGATATATTGCATAGTGCATACTGTTGTGTTATATAGTGCAAAACCAGTTATAAATGTTTAAACACCTGCACTTCCGTAATTGTATTAATTTTACACGTAGGATGTTAATCCACAAATTCATGTAGCTCTTACCAAGCTGGTTCAACTGCATGCATCAACTAGTTTCCTTAGCATGTTTTTGCTTTACCTTGTCAGTGAAAGGAATGGAGAAAGCATGCATAAATATTGCTATATATACCACAGTGAAAGTCTCGAGGGAAGTCACATGCACAACTATATCAAGCGTTGTCCCATTCAAGACTCACAACTTAGCGAGAGCCCCTCATCCGCGAAATATACTGCTAGAGTAGCAACGAGGAACCATTCACTATATCAGACGTTTCATAATGATTATTGCAACAGAATGCTCACATAATAATGGGTGGTTCATGGCTTTTAAATGCTAGGCTGGAGAAAATTATTCTTTGTATGATATTGATACATGCATGCACCCCTGCTTTCTTGTCTCTCAAGCAGAATGGAGTAACGGTTTTCCATGTAAATTACACACTTTGTTAATCAAAACAACGCTTTAACTTCATGAAAATTTGAACTGTTTTGTAGAGCCAATGCAAGAAATAAAAATATTTATATTTATTTATTTTCTTTCGAGAACTTGGCGATCTATGATTTTTTCAGAATGCAAAAAATAAAACAATTTTAATGAATGGACATTCAAAATAAAAGGAGTGCTAGATCTGAAACAACAAGTTGGAACTTTTTTGCGTTGATTTCTCAAATAAATATAATGAGAAATTCAACATGAAAGCCTCATCCATCCATTCTTTAAAACAATTAACTGAACTTCGATTGGAACATATATTACGTACTCAATTATGATAGTGATTCCTCTATAGATTTTATTTTCAAGATTGAGTGGATAAAACCCTAAATTCGATTCGAAATAATTGAAGAGAGCTAAAATTATATATTGTATAACAATGTTTGCTCACGTATTTAAATTAATTGGGAGAAACCTTCTACGATACTCACAGTTGTTTATGAATTCGTTAAGCTCGTATTAGTCATATTCCCAATTACAGACATTCGGCGTAATTCTATTTGCAACTTGCAACCACTTCTATCTGAGCAAAGATTCAAAAAACAGCTCTTTTATCTTTTAAAAACTGAACCACTAATGTGTAATCCTTCTTGTTATGTAAACACTTGAATTTAAGGTTATAATTAATATAATGAAAACATTGTATAACTACAACTTGCTTTCAAATTAACCACACGAACAGTATGGAGATATAAAGTATGACTAGTTCACAGGACTTGCTTCTTCTCCGCACTTATTATCTTGTTATCGCGAAATTATACAAATAACTACACAAGTATTTTTCAAGCGAAGTTAAGCGGATTGTAAATGAAAATTATTGGCTAAGAAGCAATTACTATCATATCGGGTAATAATAGCATCTAACAGATTCTAACATCAATAAATTTTCTCCAGTCTCTATACTACTATCCACTATAATTTAAAAAAAAAAGGTTTTCATTTAAATTTTATGTCCTGTCTTTAAAGATAAATTACAAGAGTACTTGCAAGTTTTCATTTTACCATATTCGCAGTAAAGCCGCTTATTTTTACAAGACTATCAACTCAATTAAATAATCAATAAAATCACGATTACCGTCAAGCATATAAATTACTTTAATACTGTCACATAGAGATGCATACGTCAGAAAGAAGTAAACATAAACGGATATCAAAAGTTTCCACATAAGTTTTCCGATTTTACCTCAGCTCAGCACTGTAATCATTACTTTTTTCATTCACATCTTTAAGCCGTAGACACCTGCTACATAACCACTCTGAATTAAATTAAGAATTAAGAAAGAGAAGACTTACAGCTTGTATAGTAATGTTCGTAACATAACAATAATTTTATGACAGCTCATATGAAAGCATTTATTTGAAGACATCCAAAATCACGCATCAGTACCCGTGATCCGTGATCATATTCCATTTTCGCAAGTTATTGAAAGAAAGCCAGAGCACATTCGTTGGCAACGTTTTTTTACCTCCAGGCTGGACTACTTGATCAAACAAACAGTTTTTGTTGACTTTAACTCTATTTTCTCCAAAACGACACCTTACACGTAAAAACTATTATATATGCGATGTGAATACATAACAAGCATATCATTATTAGGATTCATCATGCTTCACTACAGACTATATAGCGAAAATATATATAAGAAAAACAATTCTTAAATGGAAACGTAAGAAGTTTTTTTTCATTCTCTTTCTATTCTTAAAAAAAAGTTATAGCATTCTCGCTTTAGCTGATCCTATCACTGCCTCTGCTGTGCTCTAGATTTAGAACAATTCTTTTAGAGTTTGCTTTCTTTTATAACGAACATCACAATGTGACACACATCGTTACCTAAAAGCTTAGAACGTTGACGTTGCTAGTGCGTTTTTTTTTGCGTTACATAAAATCGCATTTTGCTCTAGGTACATACATAACTACACATTACATAGCCCATTTTACGTAAAGCTCTTCAATCAAAAGTAATAATAGCCTGTTACGCTATAGGCGAAAGTAAGCGTTGTGTTATGCATATAATTAGGGACGTAACTACTAAAGTTTTAGCTACACTATTACAGAATGTTTTTGGAGCATTTATTAGAAGAATAATTATAATTTCCGTTAATCCTCCAAGTTGAACAACTCCTTCTCTACTTTCACTTCTTCTGTAACCTTTTGTATGTAATTTAAATAAGTCAGGATGAAGTGAATGCCACACTTATGCCATCAAATCACTTATAATGTGGATACCACAGGGTTCTAACTAAAATGGAATAAATTGCAAGTCAAACGAAAGCCAAAAGTAATCCAAAAAGTTTCAGAGTGTCTTCTCGTAAGCATTCGTTTCACACATTTATAATCAACGATGTAATATATATGTATTTTTCCCTTGATTGACACGTAATACAATAAGACATAAGAAATGACGCATTGTAATTTTAAGATCCCGACATGGCTCAATTTTTACTTTGAACATATATTCAATAACTCTTTTGATTATAACTGATCGTTCTCTAAAAAGAAATCAATTATAAATGGTATGATTGAAATATCATAAAATTCATAAAACTTCTGAAGATTTCATAGTTTGAATGTAGGCACAAAGTTGAAAATTTTTAAGCTACTGCGTATAAATAGGCAAGATGAGCAGATAACACAGGTAAACCTTTTCATGTCGAATCGATATTGAAATCAAATTTATTTTTATGTAGGAGTTAGATTTTTAAAGAAATGATCTAAGGTATCTAATGTCAATGTATATATACTGCAGTGCAATAGTAGGACTTACGATCTGTAGGAATGCAGTAGAGTGATTATAGAATGCAGCTATTAAAAGAATCATTAAAATAAAAATGATCACGTTCATGTGCAAATGATTCTCTCGTAACACCAGAGAAAAATTAACTGTCATGTACATTTGCTCACTAACGTATCGATATCACACCACCATCGTCTGCAGAGTACATCAAGAAAGGATATGTTACGAGTCTTTATTTTATTGCCTGTTTCTTGCACATAGGTACATTTAATTATAATATCATGGGTGAAGTTGAACACACAAGGCAGAAACAAATGTTGAAAAGTACACCGTTATATAAGCTTATGTAACTCAAACAAAATACAATTAATTGTAACTTCCACCATCACTACCGCCTTTATGGGAAAACAGATTCCCAGAAGTTATTTATGACGGTGTATTTTATTTGTGGAAATTGTCGCATGGGAAACGAAGGGTTAAAGTGACTATGCAGATCTACATCGTAATAGGATACATTGATACATATCTTCAATAAATATAGAAAACCTGACGAATAAGAAATCTCATTCGAATGTGAGCAATTTCAAAAGGACAAACAAAAAAGAGGCATGTAATACTTCAAACAATTTTTCGTAACTTTTTTTTGTAAAGAAGTAACTTTTTATTCGCTTTTTTACATAACGTACTACCAGCAAAGCTATGCATGTGATCATCACTACATTTGTTCCATCATTAATGGAAAAAATGTGCATATTATATCATCATAATAATGACATGTCTGTAACATCTTCACGATTCAGTTCAGGACGTGGCTGGTGTTTCTAATTTGATTTTCATCTAGTTTATCTACACCAGTCAAGTAATATGAATTACGCAAAAAAAAGTTCTAAAAAAGAAAATGTATATAACTTAACGTTATAAAACTTTCCTTTTGTCTGATGAGTTTTGGCTATATTGGGCTGTCAGGCAGGAGTGAAGTAGTTAGATTATGTAAAACGAAAGAATTGAGAGATTTGAAGAGAATGAGAATCCAGTGTCTGTGTACATCGTATTTGCATGAAAACGGTATGATGAGTATGAGAGCTGAAGCACGAATTTCGTTTCTTCTTTACACTTTACACAAGCCTCGACTTAAAGTGTATTCCTTTTGTAGGTGTTATATAACAACACGTTACGTAAATATGCAACTAGCGAAAAGGGATAAAAAAAGAGATAGAGATGGAGAGAAAGAGAACGAGTGTGTGCGTTTCGGGTCAAACAATTTACTCTTACATAACAATATTTTATGTAATAGTTGAAATAGTTCTTTGATGGCTGGATCGGTCAGCTTATTCTGGAAAAATGCGATTGACGAGCAAAATGATCAAAGACATTCATGGGTATCTATACTTATGAGTATTATCATACGTCTTTTGGTTATGTTACGTAAATACTTGAATATGGCGATAATGATAATGACTATGTATAAAAGAGAAAGAAAACTTTTGTTGTTTGTCCAATGCATAAACGAAAGTGTGATTCTCACCCTTCTTACCTCAAAGAATGTACAAGGGTAGATACCTACAGTCGGCGAATGAGACGCAACAACAGACACAACATGTAAATTTGGCAATATAATATAATGCTGCATGTAATTTCAAGTTACGGGGTAAAGTCTGACATTGTGAATTATGCCTGACATGATCTTTAAAAAATACTTTTGTGAATACGTTGAAGCAGGTGGTAGTTGTTAGCTGTTTAATTTTGGTAGATGCATTTAAGGTGCATTTCTGGTAGTATCATACGTTGACATATCTAATCTAATGGCACCGTGTTCGATATGATATATATAATTAATTGGTATATCAGGGAATTGATTAACCTTCTCAGCATAAATTTATGAACCATAATTATTAAAATAACCACTATCTGTCCTGCTCGTACAATGTTAATAATCTACTTATAAAACGCAAGTTTGTAAGAAATCCATTTAATGTTGTACAAAAATATTCTCGTTCATGTAACTTGAACTTATGGTATTCAAAAAGTAAGTAGAGAATGTAGAATATTAATTAATTACATTAAAACACAGTTTTAGTTAACTGCATTCAACCTAATCATGTCGTGACGTCATCCCATTCGTACCACTTGACCCCAATGATCTTGTTGCTATCCACGAACTACATTTTTATCAAATAAAGCACTGTCTGTTAATCACTTACAACTTATCACGTTCTTTATCAGTCCTGCTTGGTGCCTGCTATCACGTCATGTCATGTTATTTTTCACTACATTTCTGGTCTTCTGAACAAGTTGCACCCGTTTTTAGTTTTGTTTTGCCACCTGCAATACAACCGTCATTTCGTTGAAATGAATATGACCAGCTACTCATCAGTCATCACCATCAGCGCATCATCATCCCATGTTGCCCCTTGCCACATTTCATTTCCATGAAATACCGTACCCCGTACCATGAGTGTTTTTGATGCATCTCTAAAAAATATTCTGCATGTATTATCCTCACTTCTCCATTACACTTATCATCACTTATTTCAGTATCGGAAAACATTAAATTAATTTTATCACACTATCGAAATCATCAGAAGACTCACGTCTACAATTAATTAATGGGGAATAGCTTGGATTACTTTTTAGAAAAACATTTATTTAATCAGTTCAAGTTTAACTGCAAATCATCAAGTACAACATTTTGTACTCTTTTCATCATTTTTTACCGCAGCTTTAAAATGTATATTGCCTTACCATTATCGCCTTTACATAAAAAAATATTGATTGACCGATTCACATTTATGTATTATTTTACACCATTTTGAACTTTTCATAGCATTTTTAATTTAGCATTTATCCAGAATGTTTTTTTTTTCTATAAAATTTTTACCGGTTCATTAAGAACATATTTTTTTAAAGTGAATCATTGTCGCTTTGCTTCTTTTATTATCATCTATTGATTATGTCAACAAGCACAAGCTAAAAAAACATGCCAAATAACTTTAAAGACAGTGCCGATGAATTAAGAAGGAAGACCTGATTCTCTCTCAGGTTCATTGACGTAGTTTGTGGAGCAATGTTCATTTACGTAAATAATGTCACATGTCAAAGGTCAGATTTTCTAACTATTAGCACATATAACACCAAGATTTAAACAGGCAAAGGCTACAAGCTACAGTGGAACATGAAACATGTTTTTGATGACGACAATGATCTTTCAAAAGTGACCTTTTCTTATATATTTATATTTCTTTTAATTGACTCGTGATGCCGGAGCATGCTTCATCTTCCCAAACAACCAAGTCAAAATAACATGTACACATATATTATTTCTACACAGTAGTTTCATTCTAGAAAGAGAAGCCATAGTTCACGTGACGGAACTCCCACCAAAGCATGTCGACTTGGAAAATTTGGATAGTGAATTTATCGCGATATTTATTTACGGAAATATTAGTACTAGAATAATAATGTAAGCTTATACATTTTGTACTATGAATTTGTATGACTTTATTAAGCAAACCGTAAATTAGAGACAACTCAAACAATTTTTTCATCTTCATAAATTGCATTTTAAGGGAGATTAGTTCTCAGAATATTCTATATGAACACAAAATGTCATTAATGATGAATGGTAATTGCGATTGCAATCTGAAGCCTTGAAAAGTTTATTCAAGTCTAGAATTTCAGCTCCCAAAAAAATAGTTTGAAAGCACATTGAACGCTTTACTCAATGGAATAAAGGTACACAAAATATTAACTGTAATCATTATAGGTGATAGGAGGATTGAGCTAACAACTCACATGAAAATAAATGTGTTTTGAAGTTGTGCGCTAAGAAGGATATGGTTTTTGACATTTGCTCTCTAGCACAGTTAACTCCAGTTCCACTACTCTGGGGTAACCAGAGCTATTCTAATGAAAGTAGATGCATGATAATATGTATGATTTTTGTACTTTGCTACTAATTTTCTCTTGTTTTCAAAAACAGGAAAACAATTTTCGAAGAAAACGTGTTTGAATTGGTCTCCAAGAAAGGATTTACGTGGTAGATGTCGTTATGACGTTATGAGTTAGTATCGAGAATCAGAACCACATGCAATAAAAGTAACTTTGCAAAACAACAAAATAATGAGACATATCTACCAAGAAAACAAGCAGTTGAGAAGTTTCAACGTGACTTTGTCTCATTCAATTACACTTACATCTCTATCATATCATTTTTGTATTTTGTATCCTGCCTTCCTTTAATATGTCTAACCGCTGGAAACAGTAAACAAGTGGAAACCGTTACGAAACCAAGGTAAAAGGCTCGTGCGTGTTATGAACGCTACCGTGAAATGTCTTTTAGGAAAATAGCCATGAAAGGAAGTACTTGGAAAAACAATTATAAACTTTTTCATATTAAATTGAATGACTGGTGATGAGGATATCCTGGAAGAAAAAAAAAACTTACACGAGCAAAACTAGATAATCATCTTTCCAAAGATTATACTAAATTGAACCAATTCATTCTGCAAGTAAATATAATAAAAAGGGAAACAAATAAAAATAATAATTTCACTCCATATATATGGATAATTTGCAGGGTTTTCGTTCGAAAACGGATTAATTTGAAGTCTCATCTTGAGATCCTGATGGAAATAACCATGAACATATTATATTAACTTGTAGTTGACTTGATGAAAGTAAAATCAAAGTTTAAATTAGTTATTGCAAATTATACATGTCGAAATGAAACACGTTTGATCAGATCACATCCAATCATAAAATAGTTTAATTAAAACAACACTTTAATACCATCATACATAATACTTCTTTTCATTTCCAATCTCCAACCCCAACGGCATTGGTATTTTCTCTTCCATCTCAGTTCACACCAAAATTACAAATTAGCATCTTTTTCTGTTTGTAGCAATTTACCCACCAAAGCAATTTTACCCTTTACTCATCCTAATTCCTCCATTTCCATTAGTTTTCTATCACCCTGCCCCAAACTTGCCCATTAAGAAACTAATTTTTATTGAAAGATCTAAAATCTCATAAATTAGACTGCGCGACATCTTTCATTCAACTTATAAATATCTATTTCCAACACAACTTACTCTTTAGTTTAGTTAACCCTCAATTCCTTTTGGTGTCACTCAAGCTGTAAATCTTCACCCTTCTCATATTCTGCTTATGCTTTTATGCCTTTGCTTGTTTTGCCTGCCGCTGCCCCAAAACTTTCAGTTTTTACTCTAAAAAGTTGAACTTAAAGCCTTACTAATCAGAGAACCATAAAATCGCTATACAGTTCATAATATTTTTGATGATAGACGATGGTGTGTATATAAAATAGCCGTGTGTTTTAGAATGGAAAAGGGTTAATATACATATACATATTTTGAATTGAAATGTGAAAATACATGAAGGTGTATTCATATTACATTATTATTGTACGAAACGAATCAAAGAAAAGTGTCTGACAGTCACATAGTCAGTTAGTGTATTTAAAAGCTATGCTGCTGCTGTACTCGTGTTGCTGCTATTGTTATAGTCGTGCGTACAGGTAGACAAGACACACGACGACGAGAAAAGTCATCTCTCTCAGTCAGAGAAGAGGAGGCTTTACGTGCTTTGAAATACATTGGATTGCAGTTTCAATTGTGTTGTTGATTGTTGTTGTTTATTATTGTGCTCTGTGCAGCTTATTTTCGTTTACGCAAAAAGTAATAATGTTTCATTTAAAAAATTGTTTTAAAGTAGTAATTAAAAAAAGATAATTGATGTGTGAGATGAGGTTCCAGAAAGAATGTACATTGTAATTTCAGGAAAGGGGGTGGTGGTGGTGATGGTGTTTAAAAACTGATTGATATTTGTAAATTAACGATTACATTTTATAATGACAATTTTGTATGGGGAAGGGAGATAGTTTGGATGGCTAAATGTTCGGCTGAAGTTGACTTTAAGTGATTTGCGACAAAGGTAAATTGATTTGGGCGATTTAATGTGCAAACTGCCAATGAAAAATGGGGTTGTGCATAAGGTGCAGAAGATGATTGAAGAGGTGGTGATAATAATGTTGAGTTAATGATGATGATGATCGTATTGCCACTTGTCAAAATTAATATGATGGAGCATAAAGTTAACACTAGGAAGAAGCAGTTGAGTTTTTGCAGTTATTTTGGTTCCAAACAAATTGGTTCAGTGTTTAGATAAGAGTGGAACAATGGGGAAAAGGATAAAATTGTGATTGAAGATGTGTATAACAAAATAGTAGATAAAAAATTTAAGAGGATGATGATCTGAGCTATAACCGGAAATGGAATTTTGATTAAGCTTTGTGTGGAAAAGTGAAAGTTTAACTTTTTTGAGTTCATATCCTGTTTCATTAAGTTTTAATGTGCATATTAAGCTGAAATTGGAACTAAGCAACGAATTAGCTAATTTTCTTTCCAGTTAAACTCGCAGTGGCCTACAGACAGAGTGTAGCTTGTAGGACCTGTTGTTATTCTGGAAAGAAGTTAGCCTGGACTAAGGCCGGTGGGGGTTTTTAGCAGTTGAAGTTTACAGTTTACATTTTAAAATGGTTTTCATGCCGATATATGCCTTTAATTAGTATTTTTCGTATTGGTAACATTATATGCATAATAAATATTAAATTTCAGTCATATTTCCAAGTTTTAATTGCATCATTTCATTACTCTGCATTGGAATCAGTATCGATGCTTACATGCTACATGGTCTACTTGCACCATTGTCGAGTTAATGTGAAGTGAGTAATATCTTTGTTGAAAAGGCTATGAAGTTTTAATATCAAAGCTATAAAAACCGAACAGAAACAGTCACAATAACATTATTGTCAGTTATGACATTGAGATGAGTAGAGTTTAATTGTGAATTTGCCTTACGAAAAGAAACCAAGTCACGGAGACGGAAATTAAAGACTCGAAGCTTAATAAAAAAAATTATGTAGAACAGAAGCAATTTTATTGCCAAAAAGTAATAAAATTCTACAATCGACACCACCGACAGTGCTTTACACCAGAGTTGTTCATTCTATTTGTTCAAGAACACAGGGCGATATTTTATTTCTGTCAGCGTGATGGATAAAGTACAAAATTTGGATGAGGTAATTGTGAAATTATTAGCATTTATGTTAAAATTTGGATCACTGCTAAGTTTTTTGTGTAAAATTATAGAGCGGTGGTACGGAGCCAGCCAGCCCCGGAGATGAGTTTGAGCCAACGGCAGAAATGATGGTAAATGATTTCGATGACGAACACACACTTGATGAGGAAGAGGCAATGGAAGAAACGGAAGAACAAAAAAATGAGCTATCAAACCTTGAAAAAGTACGTAATGTTTTGTTTCGAATTGTGTATTTAACTTTAACTATGAACTGAAGGATTACATGTTATGAATTAATTTTAGGAGAAAGACATGCCATTGGAGGCTTTATTAGCTATGTATGGCTATAATGAAAATGAAAACGAAGGTGGGAGCGGTGGGGAAGCGTCGGAGGAAGAAGAAGAAAATGTAGCAGAAGAGCCAGAGACAACGACGGAAGTAGAAACTGTGAGTATAATCTTAATTCTTTTTGTGATTTTCCTGGTTTAAATACGTGCAAATTTTACTAAGTATAAATATATGCATTTTTAGAAGAATGAGAACGATGCTAATGTTCCACTGTCGAGAGCACCAAGACTTGTAGATGAAAATAATCCAGGAACAGCGGATAGTAGTGGAGAGCAGGTATGTAAAGCTGAAAGTATTTTAAGAATGAAACGAAGCTTCCTATGCTTTGCAGTTATTACGATGCAAAGAGCTTGGTGCCATCAAATTGTACCGTTAAGACAAGTTTGAGCGTTAAGAAGAGTTTTCTTTCTGTATTCAGGATGAGGCAGCAACTGAAAGATCGGATGCTGGAGGTGGCGAGGAAAGTAGTGGTGTTGGTGAAGTTGGGGCTGTTGGTAACACTGAAGATCTGAACAGTGAACAGTTTGAAGAAGAGGAAGAGTTTGTGGAGGAGGAGAGAGGGGGTCATCCACAAAGTTTATTAAGTGAACTATACAAAGAAAACCCAGGCTCTGGAGTTCCAGGTCCACGACAGCTGAGATGTAAGCCTAATAGTTACATAAATATTTTAGTTCTGGCTTATACTGTAGTTGCATTTGTGTTCCAAGTCGATTGCTATCCTCGAAAAAAACCGAAAACAGTATTCTAATATCTACATCTGTAGCAGGTTCGCGACCCCAAAGCGAAGACGAAGAGGAAGAAGATGATGGTGACTACAGTCCTGAAGAAGATGACTGGAAGAAGGTATTTTTCTTCTTTTCTTATTTCTGTTTACCATACACCATGAGCATGGGCATGAGCATTTTCAATTTTAACCTTATTTTTATAACATTATTTATGAACATTTGTCTTTCATTATCTTTCAGACAATTATGGTAGGCTCAGACTACCAAGCACAGATTCCTGATGGTATGCGAAGATACGGTGACTCATTGCCTTATGAGAACGAAGATAAATTGTTGTGGGATCCAGACAACAGTAATGATGAAGACCTGGTGAACTACATGGTGAGCATTAAAACTGCAAATGAGAGTGCTGCTGCAGGAGGAGATCGAATAATCATTCCGCAAGGATCTCATGTGAGGGACGACGAACAAGCCCTGTATCTACTTCTTCAATGCGGATACAATTATGACGAGGCTCTTAGACGAAACCGAGGCTCCTATTGTGCTGCACCCAATGTCGCCACCATGAGTGTATGGTCGGAAGAAGAATGTCGTAATTTCGAAACTGGCCTTAGACTGTATGGCAAGGATTTTTTTCTTATTCAGCAAAACAAAGTAACTAAAAATTACAGAAATATACATGATAAACAACTAGTGAAATAATAAAAACTATCGTTTGCAGTTCAAAGAGCGCAAATATTAATTTTTATTGGTTATTTAAGGTGAGAACAAGAACAGTTGGCGAACTTGTACAGTTTTATTACCTTTGGAAAAAGACAGAGCGGCATGACGTGTTTGCAAATAAGTCCAAACTAGAGAAGAAAAAGTACACGCTTCAC
Source organism: Entomobrya cf. arborea Gr-Col-00668 (assembly GCA_034699025.1). Lineage (NCBI taxonomy): Eukaryota > Metazoa > Arthropoda > Collembola > Entomobryomorpha > Entomobryidae > Entomobrya > Entomobrya cf. arborea Gr-Col-00668. Next base: position 1,353 of record JAQIWN010002236.1, on the reverse strand, counting down.
CCCGGCACAACGTAAGTTGCGGATCATTATTTCTATCTATAATATATATTAGTTGTTTTTGTCACAGTAGTAAAATTTTTGCCGTTTTGTTTTCATAACTGCTGTTATATAAAGATTGCTGTTTTTTTTTGAGAATTAATTTGCTATTTTTTGTTCGTTGTTGTTTTTTGTGTTCTTCGCTATCATGTCTGTCTCTATGTATCTGTATGACTGGACTGTAAAGCTATCTGGAATACAGGGATTTCATGGAAAAGTTTCTGGACGAACAAGACAGCAGCGGGGCTGGAGCATCTTCCTCTCATGTACATTCTCTCCTAAGCAGTGATTCCAAAAGAAGAGCATCTCCCCTTCCAATGATGATGCAGGGGGGACAAGGTGAAGATCCTATAACGGCCGATGAAGTGCGTATTCTCAAAAGTCATGTGGAGGACATTGCACGACATCTCTCTCCTCAAGAACTTGAGTCTCTTGTTCAGTTAACCGCCTCTACTCGAGTTCCAAACGGAGTGATGATGTCATCAGCAAGTGGGACAACGGGAAGTGGATCCGGTGGTGACAACACAGTCACGTCTGCGTTAGCAATCAGTAGAACTATCTCTGCACCTGAAAATAAGTTGCATTCCGTCGCTCAATAAAAAAAGTAAAAGTTATAAAATTTAAATTAATACGTACGAACCAACACAACAAAGAACAACCAACAAAACACTTTATACACACAAATACACATTCAGATGAATTTATAAATTGTAATGTAATCACTATTGACTATGTAAGTATATCCACAATTACACAAAAGCGTTCAATGAAAATGAAATAATAGGTATTCAGTAGAGCATTAAGTCACTACTGTTAGATTAGATTATTAAACTCTTTATAATTTTCACAATTCAAACGTATTTGCATAACTGCATAGCATAATTTGATAAACTGAATCGAAGTTTTTTGAGATGAAGATAACCGTCCTTTTATCTTTATTATTACTATTAAATATATATATGCTATTCTTGTTATAGTTATGATGAATGATTATTAATTATAATTGTTACTCTGATTCAACAGATGAGGTACATAAATAAACAAAACTCCCAATTTACAAAAGAACATTCTAGTTTTAATAATTATATATTTATTGGCTTCATAATTTCTTTCGAAAGTTATATATGTCTCTTTAAAAATCACGTTAACAATAACAACGATCGCGTATCGTAACAAGAAGGCATACAGTAGACATTCTTATGATTTCTTTTTATCATATATTATGCATTAAAGTACCATATAAAGGATCCACGATAATAAAGGCGACTCATTTCGAGGACTTATTTCTAGCGGTATATAGATTTCATACCCATATGC
>JAQIWN010002235.1:0-16669 GCA_034699025.1 Entomobrya cf. arborea Gr-Col-00668 | reverse complement strand
AGATTCAGCATGTAAAATTTGGGGTCATACGGTGGGGGGTCGTGTTTCACCTCCTTGATTTCAGGAATAGGTCCTCAATTTTGGTAGTCCAACCCAAGCAGCACATTATGATTTACATTTTGTCGGCAAGGTTCTTCCCATGCAGCACATTATCTAAACCTGCTGTGTCCAGTTGTTTCGATTTACTTGCTGACAGTTTAGCAAAAGCATGCTAATAGGATATATGGCAATCTATCATCATGAACCTGAGAGACGACTTTGAGTGGCACATGAAATATTTCATATTTATTTTCATACTGGCAAATTTGTACATCCTTGTATAAAAATAGGATAATGATATTGATTGCTATTAAAGATGAAAAATGCTTTCAAATAATATGTCATTTCATGCTTGATGTTGGAATGTTTTATTTCGATTTCTAATCCAAAGGGGCCTCTTTGACCTAAATTAAAATGAGATCTGATCTACTTGACAAAATCTTTTAATTCAGCTTTGACCCTGGAAGTCAGTAAGCTGCGAGCCTTTCACTATAATGACCGAGGTACCAAACTTGAGGAACTTTGAGTTTTCGAGAAATCATGCTGGAGGACGGATAGACAAATGATATTCAATACTGTAATGATAATATAATTATTAATAAGTCATGACCCCCTGATGGTTCCTTGACCAAATTTGATCTGCTTTGACCTCTCTATTGAAATACACGATAAAAAATGTTCACCCATAAGCTCTCACGGTTACTTGTTTGACCCCCTGTCCCTAAGGGGTTTCTCCGCTGAAAATCTCCAGTGGTATTGTAGCCCTTGACCTGAACCTTTGCATCAAGTTTGAAGGGAGTCGGTTGATGGATGTCGAAATTAGAGACAGACGCGCAGACAGACGGACAGACTGACAAACAAACCAATCATATAACTAGGATCAAAATCGATTCATATCAGTAATAGAGCAATTTTTGCTATTGGTAGACGTACAGTGTTTAATTTCTCATCTTAAAACACGGTTTTAGTAACTACTCTACATTTACAATTGTTTGTTACTTGGGGCCAATGATGTTATAATACTATATTGTGCTTATGTGGTGTATTTGCTAATAATAATAAGGAACAGAAAGTCTCAGGTTCTAATTTTTTAATCATGGCTTGGTACCCAACGGGTTAAGAAATGAAAGTGTGTTTCACCTATTAATAATAGCATGCTTTTTTTGTACAGACAACTGTTGAGGAAAAGCTGGAATCAATGAATGCTAATGTTAATGAAATCAGTGCAATAGTAAACTAATTATAAAACGGTAGAAGAATTCAACATAAGTATTGATGGTGAAATCGATAAATCCACTGTACCACAGGAAGCAGTATTCGATAATAAATTTGCTGACGCCAGGAGGGTTCAAGTTAGAGTCAGTACATCACTTCATGAGCTTCGTGCTATTTTGAGTTTTTTGTCTTCAGTGGCTCAAAATGAAAGCGAGTATCTTTTTTGCTTTGAAACGGCATTTGTGAAGTCCTTAGGTTGGTCTAAATATTCCTTTGAATTAGAGTAGCTTTGACTCTGATGTAAGTAAACTTGTATCCCACATCACCGCACACTGAAGGCTCATTCTCCCCCAACGTCTTCGCCACAGGATTCTAACGATGCTTTTTTATCAGATGCATTTGGAGCTCCCATCTCAGCCTCATTTCCAACCCACACAGACGACAACTACCAGATTTTGGGAGGTCAAAATCGAATCATGATCACCTCCACAGCCAATATTTTCAAAAAATGTCAGGATTTGGGTGTCAGGGGAACCTCAGGAAGCATAAGACAATTTGCAACAAAAAACTTGATTGATGAACCTTTACTTTCTTCTTTGTTTTCTAGATTGATTTTTTAATTATAGTCGGTTGGTTTGGTGTGCACATGATTGTAACATCCAATGTATTCGTTATCATTTGTAGTTTACACTATTAATTAATTATTAATAATAAATATGTGAATATATAATAAATTATTTAATTAAGTTAAATGTGAACTTTAGCACTGCAAAAGATTTCACGTTGTCCTCAGCTTGATGTTCTGAATGAGTGTGTTTCTGGTGACTGTCTCTATGACAACGTTTTCATCTCTTGTGTATACTTCCTTTGATTAAATGTTTTCATAATAACCAAAAAATGTGATACATAAATATTTTGTGATATGTATTTGTTTAAAACTGATAGAAGGATATACAAGGTTAATAAAAATTCCCAAATATCCTTAACTCAACACTTTTATATTGTCGATCTATCACATTATTTTTTCTTTCAAAACACACGTATTTAACTCAATTGAAAACATTTTTCGTTTCACCAAAAATAATTTTGATTGATTTTTAAATAGACAAAAATCCTTTAATAAAATATGGAATTCTTAAAATGCACAAATGATGTGTACTAGCATCGCGCTGCTTGTTTGGCAAAAAATTATCTTTTATTACTACTGAATTGCGAAGCTCAGTAGTTAATGTTTTTAACAAGTTGTCTGTCTGTGTGTCCGCACGATTTCCCAAAAACTATTTGACCTATTGACACCAAACTTGGCACACGACTTCCTTAGGTCAATACCTTCTACGGAATTGAATTTCAGACCCTCAGGTCAACTTTGCCCCGAGATATGGGAGTCAAAAGATCCCATATTTTAAATGACAAATTTTCAGTTATTCAGACAGCATGAAACAAATATAGAAGGCAACTAAATCATACAAATTTGAAGTCGTGAGAAAATGTCAGAAAACACTGAGGCAACTTGAGAAAATATCAGAAAACACTGGGACAACTTAACTAAATGTCTTAAAAACTAGAACAACTTGAGAAAATGTCAGAAAATAACAGGACAACTAAAGAAAATGTCAGAAAACACTGAAGCAACTTGAAAAAAATTTCATGTGTCGTATAAAAGTTACAAGGGAAGCATAAACGTCACAAGCGTCGTATACAAGTCTCATGCATCGTATTCATACGCTTCTATTTCAATTCAGTAGTTTCAATCCAGAGGGTTAACACTCTTCTAATTCAAGGTGACAACGATGACATAGATTATTCAATCACCTTTAAAATACTTGCCCTGTTCATTTCTTTCAAAATACAATTGAAATTGGATATTATGACATCTATGTCGTTAAACCATGTCTTGTTGTTAACAAAAAATGTGCGCAGAACAAATTCCCTTGGAATAATTATGGAGTTTCTGCAAGTTATTTTTTGTATTTTTAAATCGAAATAAAAAAACGAATTTTATTTCATCACATTTCCCGGGATAACTGCGATCATTTCTTAAATGTGGGGGCTAACGATGGAAAGGTATGGCATAGGTAGGTATGGTAAGGCTAACAGTGAAAAAATGACTTTTCCTTTTCGTAATATTTCTAGCTTTGTTTGCTGGGCACAAAAATTGTTTTGTAGTCCATCTATTAGTAACCGTTGGGTAGGGCTTTTAATGAAATTCGTAAAAGTTGTAAATCTGTTTTGCTAACTTCTTGCTAAAAATTGCAAGCCAGATTAATACCCTAAAACGCACTCATATTTTAATTACCTTTCCAGAAATGGAGAGATGGTCATATGGAAAAAATACTGATATACTTGTGAATCGAAGGAATGTGCGGAAGCTAAAATAGCAAGTCTTGGTTCTCTTGAATAACAACGTGGATTAGGCAAGTAGATAATTATTTTTATCTGTGTAGCTTCTTCTGAACTAGTTGTTACGGCTGCTCGTTATTTGTTCAAAGTAAATAAAGAAGACATGCATTTATCACTCGGCAAGCACTTTTTTATTCAGTCCTGATGAAAAAAAATATGTGGATAATTTATTTTAGAGAATAGAAACCATTAATTAAGAAGAAGAATTAAATGTCAAGACTAAAAATAATATTTTTCTATTTGAATTGTTTGGTGAATTTTTCATTGGACTGCAAATGCCCTGGTGACTGAATCCTTGAAAAATGACTATAAGATAAAGTTATCTTATACTTTTACATTGGTAATGTATTATGAAAGTTAACACATTAAATTTTGTCTGTTTTTTCTCTAGATCTATGGAAAAACCGCCTTAAGCATTTTGTAGTGACTCTTCTCTATTTACCTACAATCTACATCGTGTTAAGCATTTTCATGCTTTTTATAAGCTTGCTTCACAATCTTTATGCGTCCTACGCACGGAGTTATTATTCATGTATCAGTTCATTAACTTTTGTTATCTGAAACGGTTGAACACTTAAAGTAAAGTAAAGATGTTCATAAAAAAGCATAATATATAAATTATAAATAACAGGCGCTAAATAACAGTTTCAAAATCAGTTATGACTCATTCAAAATGTCTTTTTACTGTTTCGTAATTTTGCAAGGTAGGCCATTACCATAGCAGCAGAGTTATTCATTCATCCAGAGCTTCTTCTGGCTTCTGGTTCTTCATTCTGGAGCTAAAGTGAAGCAAGTTCCCGAATATAGATTTTTTGGTTGCATTAAATGGTATATATTTGAACTGCCATACATCTCAAAAAAGCATACATTTAGTCCAATTGAATTGGATAAGACTGATCCATTTCAAAGAATAATGAAAACTAAGACTGATTTCAATGTTGTCCAACAAGCCTTTAGACCACACCACAGGTATTGGACTGGGCATTGCATTGGTACTATTCAGATGTGCCAACGGTGTTTGACAGGCCTATTTGTCCTAAATGTTTTTTACTGCAAATACTGCCATTTCAAACGGTGGAAAATTAATACATGCAGGTACTTTATGTTGTTTATGGCATTATAAAATTTATAGCTTCAGCACCAACTTATTTCATTAATTAATCATGAAAAACTATGATATAATAATAACCAATATCAATTATTTCAGGGCAATCCATGCTGGATAGAATTGAACGTGGAATTGTTGCCTTGCTTACTCCATTCGTTGGACCATTTGCCAAATTAACAGGTAAAATAGGTTGGAAGTTCTTCCCAATGCGATTCTCAGAGCCAGTACGAAGGAAGTTCGCAAAAATGCGAAGTCAAACGAGTCAAAATTTATGTATTCGCTATGCCTGATCTAGTTAAACAATAAATTGCGTTTTTGGGGGATTTTATCAAGATGAAAGATACCACTGCTTCTCTAATCGAGAAAATTTGATGGGAAAGGAACGTGAATTATAACAGATCTAGGTAATATTATAATGAATTTTAAGGTATTGTTAAATTTGCAAGTAAGATAGTGTAAACTATGAAAACCAATCGTATACTTATTCTATAATACTATACTCTAATACCCTTCATTGCAATGGGCTGTATCAAGCTGGTTTTATTCCTCGTCTAGCAATTCCTGAACAGTTTTTAAAGATACTTATGTAAACTGGACAAAAAATCTTCCTCCTGGCACACAAGAGCTTACACCAGTTGATGACTTTGACTAACACGGGGACTTCACACGTCCCTTTCTTGAGCGTTGGCAATTCCGTCAAAAATAAGTTGTATGAATTCACTTTAATAGTTCACAAGCATGCAGATAAAGGATATTGTAGTATTGATCTCAAGCATAACACAAACCTTTGTGATTAAGTTAGCCTTGCCATTATTCCAGTTGATCAATTGAAACTTCTCACTTGTTTGGCTGAAACAAAGTAATGCAAAATTTCAGCAATGTATGGGAAATTTGAATTGTGCTCGAGGTATCCTGGCGAATGATATGACAAAAATTATCTAGTTGAACGCAAGAAGGTTTAAATGACCTCACTACATACATATATCTGATTCCTCTTACACAATTTTTGTTAATAACAGAGCTTCAAAAATCTACGATTTAAATTCTTACTATAATTATTATAATTAGTTTAATTATTTTTTCCATCTGGGGTCCTCGATGTTTTCCCGCATTTAGTTTCCACCACCATAAAACAATGCAAAACTGTAAGAATTCTATTTCCCTTTTCTGTCGTTGTCATCATGATTATGCCCCTTTTTTGTGTATGATGATGGCAAGCTGTATATTACATTCTTTTACTTTTTCATCTCCCTGGAGCATCTCAAGCACACAAACAAGTTTTAAGTTATAAGAGTTCATCATTATGTCTATAGCGTCTATGCTGTTTTTATAGCGTTCACTTTTTTTCTTTGATGCATACTATAGTAAACCACAAGTAAAATGAAGACAAAATTTGTTTACTGCAAGTGATCGCATGTTTCGTGTTCTCACGCTCATCAGACTGGAGAGGCTTTACCCAGTGACTTGCGACTTACGTTCCCCTCCAAAAAAATAATTTTTAAAATGTCTGCCAATGAAAAAATGTTCAATTAAGCATTTTAAGATGTCCAAATGGTCGGGACTTTATGGCATCCTCTGACCATTGTATTTTAGTCCGGAACTGCTTAAAACCGTTTCTGTACTGTTATGAAGGCACTTCTGCATGATGAATGAATGATACAAACAGGTTCACATTGTTAGAATGAAATAACTCTACTGCGGAGTCTTTATTGAAAGGCACGCTAATTTTTAGGGGATAGGTAAGGGATAGCTCAGGTACAGCATGTACATAGATACCATACGTAACGTTATTATAATTATGCTTCTTATCTTACTTAATTGATTACACAATGAGATATATATAATCTTACATAATAAGAATCACTGTATCACAACAGCTTTCCTTCTAAAAAGGCAAAATTCCATTTTTGTTATAAAAGATAAGTTTCTTAAAATAAATCAATTAATGAAAGAACCTAAACTATTGACGCCATAAACTTGTTTTATTATCACTATTATCACACTAAGTGAAAAGTCTCATTAAAAACTCAACAACAGAAGCAACAAGGAAAAAGGAAAAATTACGTGAATTAAATTCTGAAACGATATTCATGAATATGCACTGGGCAGTAATATTAAACCCTTCAAGTTCCTTTGTTTTCTAAACCCTTCATAAAATCCTTAAAACAAAAGAAACTTGCAAATTTTGGGGGTCCCTTTATCGCAACTCTGGTCACGAAGCAATGTGTGTTACCAACACAAACATGTAAATCGTTTTTCCATCAAATACGAAATACAACTTTAGGGGATATTATTGATATTTTCTACTAGCATTTATTATTATTTTTCGTTTTCTCCACATACAATTGGGGTCGGGGGTACTGAGATAAATATGATTGGATTGAAGAGAAGCAAATATACATAATTTGTAGCTATTGTAACAAGCTGAAATATTCAAAAGATCCTAAAATCCTTATCCTTAAATTGGTCCACATTGATTTTCAAAAATACAAAATATATTCTGAGCAACTTGTCTGCAGCTGCATTCAAGCATAACAATATCATTCTTCAAAGAAGTAATAAGAGCACTTTGGCACTAATTTTCAAGGGTAAATATGTGTTTGTAGACTCTGAGCAGCGCATAAACAACTTGTTCTAGGCTCTTGTTAAGTTGTTATTTTTGGAATACCTTTTCATCACGTTCCAACTATCAAAAATTTATGCTATTATTAGCTGATGGTAATTTTTTGTTGGCCAAACTCGGCTAATGTAATTGCATGGTAAAAGCAATAGACGTCGGATTAAGGTTTGTACAATCATCATTTTTAAAAAGGTAATAGTGCCTTGCAATTCAGTTTGAAATAATTGGAAAACTTCCACATGAGGCATTAAAACTTCTCTTTAACCAAATTGATTCAATGGTCCGGCTTTTTGTGATTATTCAAAACATTTCTAAGGGTCAAGCAATCTTGATTGAGAAAATCACCAAGCTTGTGCTCAAATGTATCGAATGCTCGACTTGAATGTATTTTGAAAATCCAATGAAAAATGATTTAAAACTAGTGAAGATTCAAAAATTTAACTTTTTTGGTAATTTTGTTGAACAGGCCGTGATATTGACCGTAGCATTTTGTGATTTTTAATTTTTGGTGTAATTTGGTTGAATCAGCAAAGTAAAGTGCAGAAGTTCATCCCAACGTGACACTGGTGACTCATAGAGGCTTAAATATTTATCAACTTCCTTCCAGAATGTAGTAATTTTTAGGTTCAACTCCCAATTAGTAAGAAGCTGTACTCTGAAATAATAGTTTTAACCTTACTTCCTTGGCAAGCCTTTTCAAGCATTTGTAAAACTTAAACTAAGCATTTAATGTAACTAAAATCAAAAATTAAAAGATTTCAACCATTTATTTTGCTAAAGTTGCCCTTAATCTCACGCACATGTACTTCTAAACGTTCAATAGCTAAGTCTACTCTACCCTCTTTGATGCATCGATAACTTAAACTTCGAGACCTCATTCTTCCCGGAAACGAATTAAAGAAGCTAAATTATTAACTGAAATTCATCGCTATGCCAACCCTACACCCTCAAAGTTCCTATATGTTTTGAATTTTTATTGTATTCGACATTTATGGGTCCCCTCCATCATCTTTCTCAATTTAGGATGTGCAAAAAGCAAAAACAACAATCGTAATACTTGCGGTGCCAGCATCCACCTAACCACCTTAACAGCAGGAAACAAGCATTGGTTCCTGAAAAAACCACCTGAGGATTTTCTACCTTTGATATTATGACAGTTTTGTTTCCTATTCATCTTGATAGTGGGACGGCTTTTCCTATAACGTGTATAGCTAAAATGGTGCCGTCTCAGATCCCAAATAAGAAATACAGCTGAGTAAGCACGCAAAACACAACACAAAACATAATTTCTCCGCCACGGACATCGCCATAAAAGACCTTCCTCGCTCATCTTTAGCAAAAAGCCATTAAAGATGCCATGGCTCAAAAGAAAATTACTTCGCTTCTTAAAAAAGTTAATTCAATTGTAACTTATTAAACGCTTATCGCAAGAAATACCTGTGCGCTTTAGACTTCTACAAATGGAGGGTGATGTTTATTGGTAAGTTATAGCTTTCACCTTTACAAGTAGAACGTTCGTAGTACAATGTACTTCAACTGGACTTGACAAAATCTTAGAAAACTAAATCCAATATAGATAATTTTGTCGAGTAAGTCATAAATCATGGCATTCATAAACTGTTAACGCAGGACCCTAACTAGCATGTTAGAGCTTTCTATTCTACCATCTCCAAAGAAAGGTTTGTTGTGATTTGAAACGATGATGAGCCTGGTGTTAATTTAAAGTTGATGTACAATACATGAAAAGAAATGTACAATTTGTACGGCCGTAAATATGAAACAAACAGATACCATTTTTTTGAAAATTTTTGGTTTGACTCTACGATTCTGAAAACAAAAATGCGTTACCTCCTACGTGACCACGATTATGCGGAGGAAAACAAGCAAGATTTTTCAGTCACTTCAGTGATTTAAGTCATTTTTTCAGATAGGACTTACTTTGGCTAGTCATAGCTGCCATACGTTTTAAAACATATCCTTTTTAAAGCATTCAGGGCTGCCGTTGAAAATTCTAGATTGTTTGGAATCAAATATGTTGTGCCACTCACACATGTTCTTAACCAATTTTCTAGACCAATTTTTGATGTTGATCACGATTCTGATTTTTTTTACTGTGATACCAACTTGTTGTGCGTCAAATTATAACTAAAATAGCTCCAACGCGCGAGCGTAATTAATAAGCAGGCTGCTCAAATGAGCTGGAGCTCACTGCTTCATGTTTTTTTCGGAGAGTGAGCGTTAGGTCAGCTGATTGACTGCTAATTACGCGCAAGTGTTGGAGCTTTTATGTATACAACTTTACGCAAAAAAATTGTTGTCACTATAAAATAAATTCAGAATCGCGATCACCATTTAAAATTGGTCTAGAAAATGTATTTTTCGTTTACTGACTTGAATGGCATTTTTTAAAGTTCCCGTGTCAGTTGAAAAGTTTGACGGAAGTATACTGTTTCTTGAAGAGTTTAGTAAGTCCACTTTTAAACTTGTATTCGAATCGTGTAATTGCAACTTATACAAAAGTTTATTAATGGTTGAATCCTTCTTCAAGGATTTTAATGGTAGTCCAAATTTATTTACTAATTTTACATTGCTGTATTGCATTGCATTGACATTAATTTACATTAATGTCAATGCATTGCAACAATTTACAAACACATTATGTATGTTTTTAGGAAGAAGAGTGAGGTATCATGCGTCATGATATCCCATTCATCACACATGGCGTCTCACTCTTCGGCTCTAGTCAAAGATAATAAAGATCTACTACTTAATTACAGTTAACTAAACTGCTATCACTCTCGAACTTCTCGAAAATTTTCTCTTGACCCTTAGCACAAAAATAGAAACTTGCATCGGAAAGGCCAAGTTGCAACAAAAGTTCAAAGCCATTAGAACCTGGATGATGATGGAAGTGCATCTGGACCCGAAAATCATGCAGCAGATGTATCTACACCAGATACTTCTAATGCTGATGATCAAGAAGATGGACTGTCTACTACTAATAATTCACTCTAGAGTCCTACGGTGGCTTCAACGTCACAAGGGATCGAGCCAACTCCATCAGCTTGAAAAACTCTGCCGGTAAAATTAAAGTAGAATGTTTTAAACTAATTTTTTTAAGTAGTTTTAAGTAAATCTTTATTTCATTTGTACAGAAACGTAAACCACGCACCAAGTTGCGTCGAAAGGAGTCTAAAAGGGAACATGAAAGTGGTACATGTGGCGCAAACAATTTTAAATAGGTAAAGGATCCAAAAACTATCCCCCTGATCCCCGTAGCCAATCTTTGTTTTATCTAATAAAATATAAATTTTTATCATTTTATAATAACAAATAATTTACTATTACAAATGATTATCAAGTAATACATAAATTTACAGTAAAAATCTCACGTTTTCAATAATTATTTTTCAATTCTCCGTAATCGCACGCTTAGTATGCATTTGTCTTATTTTGTCTATTAATATTTGATTCCATAATGAAACGTAACAATGTAACTATTTTTAGGAAGAAAATGCACAAAATCATAGGGACGAAGTTAAAGAAAAAGAGTGGGAGCTCGTATACAAACGACAAGCTTAATGTATTTAATGGCTTTTCGATAATCGCAAGCAGGAACCTAAGGCTCACCGGAAAATGTTTGTTCGTTAATATAATTTCAATTTTAAGATTTTAAATTACTTTTCCAGCAAAACGAGCTGTTGAAAAGCTAGCTTGCGTGAAATTTTTATTTTCAGTTCTTGACATAACATACCAGTGAACCAAGTTTATACTAGATTTTGCACAAAAAAGATTAATTGTCTTGTATCACCAAGGTCAAAAAAAGGTCACCAAGGTCACCAAAATTGATATTTCCATATTTTGTCCACCCGGCCAAGTTGCTAATTAAAATATTTGAACGTGGAAGCAAGCACAAGTCTCATTACAGCTACTGAAGCATATTTTTGTAAATAAATTGGTGAAAAGTAATTGATTTAATTGATGGTTTGATTTTGTGTGTAAATAAAATGATCTTTTACTTTAAAAAAACAACAACTGTGTGCGCTGCCCTTTTGCTCATTTTTTGTATGATTCTGTGATACGAACTAACTGGCATACAACACTGACAAGGAAGTGGGCATTTTGTGGCGATTTGAAACTTCGTCAGTTACCGATACACTTTGTCAAGTCACGATGAATTTTGCGAAGTTGTAGCTGGGTAGATGAAAGAGATGATGATGATGTGACCGTCGTGTGATTCTGTTGCCATCCAACAAATCTGCTGCATTTGCAAATTTGAAAGTGAATAGAGACAAAGTGTTGAGATCATCGGTCAAAGAGAGCTGATTATTCCTTCAGATATTTTTTTAAATTGACTAAAAAGTTCTGTTTAATACATAACTATTTTTAACTATGCGATTTTTAAGTGCATTGATATTTCATAAAAAATATTACACATATAGTGAAGAATAGTTTAGAATTTTAAATGCAAAATAATTAATTCACGTTATTTTAAGAAAAAAACTGCATTACGCAAAGTTAAGTTTGGTTCAAAGTAGGTAAAGAGATGAAGCCTATTGCTGGTGCTGTTTGTACTTTATTATTAAATATTATATAAATATCATCATATCATATAAATGTACTTAGTTATTAAATAACCATTCGACTTAAAGTAGTTTGTATTTTAATGTAATTAAACAAAAGAAATTTACATACATGTGTGAGAGTAAACTCAAAAAATTAGTTTCCATTTAGAATATACAATACCTTTCTTCATTCAAAAATGTGTCTTCTAAGGCCTTGTTCGTCTGTTTTTATTTTTTGTCTTGTCTATACATATACTCCACGTCTTTACTGTAGCACACGAAAGCTACACGTGCAAGAAAGCAAGTCGACATGACTTGACTTGTATGTATGCACATTTATTGTTAGGTGGTAACAAAAAAGTGGCATTTAGATATTTAACGTAGTAGTGGAGTTTGAAAGTACCCGAAGGAGAAGACGACTAGCACAAAAATTTACTCCCATACCCTCCACGTTAAATGACGATTTTAGACTTTCTTAAAATTGATCTGGAGTTTATAAAAATTAATTTTAGGGAAATTCGGTCAATTGGCGATATAGAACATTGTACGGCGAATCTAAAAATTTCAATTTTAAGTAGTTTCAGTCGACCGTTTTGGTCTGATGGTCGGTTAAAGTCAACGGTAAATGCTGAAAAGTACAAAATTTACCATACCCGTCCCATGTTAAATTTTGACAGTGCATCATCACTGGCTAAATAATGAATAAATTCAACTATTTTTTTGCATGCATAATCATAAAGGTATAATCAATCACGTCAATTGAGCAAATTTTTTAAAATCAATGCTAAACATTATAAATAATTGTAATTAAAAACTAACGATCCTAATTAAAGTGAAGCAGCATATATGTGCAAGAATATTTCTTGCTACAGCATACAACTTATAAACCACGTTTTTATACAGCACTAGAGCAGAGGTAACTGCTCCCTTAAATTTTGAGGGTGTTATCGTTTAAGGCTTATATTAATTTTAATTGCAAGATTTAGATCCTGCCATTACCTACAACGGCTTAAATGTAGAAATAAGGAATTCGATCCTGCGTATGAGATATTGGACACTAAACTTAAACAAAAATATATTGCATTTTCATGGCTTGTTAGTAATTAATTAAAGTGGTTCATGCTTTGTTTTTATGCCAAAGATATGCACATTTAGATTTTAGTGTACTTTTGAAGTCATTTTCAACACTTAAAGAATTCATTTTTGAATTTTAGAATTCACTATTCTTCTTCTTTTATACAGTGAAACATTTTCCACGTTAACAAGTAGACACATCTAAACATTGGATAGCGTGGACAAAGAGGGTGTGTTTACGTAATCGTCCCATATTAACTGGAAATAACAAAAAAAAATTTAGACAATTAAAATAATTTGATAAATGTATTTATTTAAAAGTAGTAACTCATCAGTTAGTAAAGCCAAATTCGGTGCTGGAGAATTGATTGTGAACATTTTGTTGGTATATCCAAACACTGCTCAGGTGGGTGAAGGTGGTATGATGAGAATATTATCGCACACACTGAAAATAACCAAAAAATAATCTCAATCCACATTGGTGGCCTATCTCAGTAGTTAGAGTGGAGATGGCGTGATGGATTTAACTTCCTACCTGTATTAAAAAAGCAGCAAAAGGAATATTTTTAATTTAGATAATTCACAGTCAAGGTCCACGTGTCTATTTAGACACGCTACGTGTCTATACACAAACGTGACGTGTCTATATGGACACATGGAAAAATAATTAATAAAAATTATTTTACCTGATTAGTTAAATGACGAAATAATTTTTTTAAATATCAAATGCAATCAGAAAGAACAGCTTTATCTTTTAGATTTTCCAATTTTTAAAAATTCTTATGCATAAATCTCTTTTCTTATGCATAAACTTTCAAATGCATGGTACGTTTATAATAGTTTAGTAGGACGAAGATAGTTTTTTAGTCTTACATATAATTGGAAAGCCACATCAAAAATTATTTTGAGAGGAATGCTGACCAATCTTGGAAGTCGGCCAAAGAACACTTTGCTCTCCAAGTATTCAGTGACGTCCACGTCTACGGACATTTTCTCCATAAAAACTTTCCTTGTTGCTGCCTTCAATTTTGGGTAAAACCAATGACTTTGCCTTATTTCCAAGATCAATGCAGCCCAAATTTGGGATTACAAGGGTTTGCTTCTTCTTCCGCTTTTTCTCCTGAAGTGTTGTGTGGATATTTCCGCAAATACTCCCTACTTGTCAACTGCCTCCCATAAAACATAACCGATTCAAGCAGAATAGGTTTGTTTGAAGAAAATCTGAAGACAACACAACTAGTTTTTAATGATTTAATAATGATTTATTTTGTATGCAGCTTTTAAAATGATAAGTGAAAACATTTAAATGACATCCTTATTAGCTTATCAAGATGTAAACTGTTTAAAATAAGTCTTGAGAAATTACTTTGTGCAATAATCAACTCCACCGAACTCCTTTGTTGATGAAGAAATCAACTTGGGTCGCCCCCTGAACACAGGAAATGACTTTCCAGTTACATTGTTCATTTTTAAAACTTAAAATGAACTTTGAATGTCAGTCAAGCCCTAGAATTATCTTCACTACGTCGCAAGCTGGATTTCTAGTGCACATCCACTCCGACAGAATATTAACCAGCAATTGTAAATTTTACTGTAAAAAAAATGAGACGGCAGATGATAGATCACCTAAATCTGTGTTTATGCAGTTTACCCATGCTCTTATCAGCATATACGAAAACAGTACGATAGGGAATAGGGTGCATGTGGGCGACAAAAAGCTGCATTTGTACTAGCATATCCTTTTTGTCAGTTTTTGGAATAGTTTTAGCTGACGAAATGAAACGAAGACAACAAGCGACGCAAGACAGAGAACAATTAGTTTTAAGTTATTTCATCACCTATTTTACAACATACATGTTAGGATTTTTTCGAGAGATGAGGGTGACTTGGACTTGACTGGAATTGCTCCAGTAGTACGAAATACATAAAATAGCTACGAGGAGTAGAGATAATCAATTAGATGGCGTAAGTTCTTAAATTTTTAGTGCATTGCTAGTTAATTTAAACGCTTGTACAAACATGGTTTATGTAATGATGTGGTGTGAAAAATTCATCTCTTTTTTCCTCTAAACTAACAAGAATTTTAGAACGTTACTTTGGTACAGACGAGCAACGACGCATTACGCAATTGTCTGTATACTCTGCAATGTGCATGTGCACTAGTGCAAAATTAATTAATAAATTTATAAATAAATCAATTTAAAAGCAGGAATAAAATATAATATTACTTTATTCAACGCATATAGTAAGTAGGCATGCCTCTTTAAAAAATGCATATATGATTTTCAGAACCAATTTACTAGGATACTAGAACCAACATGCTTTTTTCGAGCCGTGCTTCTGACATCGATATAGTCTCGATAAAATTTAATAAAATTGAACTTCGTGTAGGTAATTACATAACCAATTTTTACTATTTTCCAATGACTTTCTGAAATCTTAAAAGCGTCTAATTCTAATTTCTGATTTTCTAATAGGAATAATGAAACTCGTTTAAATGTAGCTGGAAATCATAATGAAAAACATAAACCATTTTAAAATATGATGTCTACCTTCCCGTACAGAAGTTAAGGAAAACAATTTTTATGAAATGAAACATCATATAAAGTGCTATCAGACCACGAAACCTACCCAAGGCATTTAAGTGAAGCTATGATGTCAAGCTGATGGAAGCGTTAGATGTGCTCCTTTCACAGTTCAGTGCATTTTGCCCTTGTAGCTGCCCATATAATATATATTTCTTATAATTTCACTGTTATCCAAATAAACTTCTACAAATTTTCGGTCTTAATTTAAGCATACAAGATTCAAGTCAAGTTAGTTTACTGTGTACATCTTTTAAAAGAAATTAAAGAGATTCATTGTTTTTTTATTATCAACTTATTATTAAATTGAGAATGCATAGAGCAAAGTATGGAATAATGATTATGGGAATAAAGTGATGTTCCCACAGAAAAATCCAAAAATAAAACCATGCTAAATTTTTTTGGGTGTCATTTAAAATTTTTGCACCCTATTTAATTATAATAATCTTAAATAGCTAAATTTTGAATAAATGCATTCGTCCATCTCCTGGTTTTATCTAGTTCAATGGATTTGCATGTAGTAGAATTCCAGTTTTGAACAGCATCAATCAATTGAAGTCTAATAATCAGGCCCACCTTTCCTTAGGACTTTCAAATGTGCATGGATCTTAACAACGTTTTTGAAAAGTAAATTGGCGTATTTTTTTCTTTAAAAGCTTTCGGAAATCTTCCAGTGTAGTAATGTTGGAATTTCTTAATAAGCCGTGTAATAATACGTGCAATGCAACCAAACAAATAGATTGTAATTTAAGTGTTAAATGAATAGTGTTAAAGCAAACTAAAACCATGACCGCAAGCTTGAAGCTTTTGATGCTTTTCACAAATGCCTCACACTTCGAGGAATTAGAACTGTTTAAGTTTGGATAATTTATCATATTTTTAGCCGAGCCAATTTTGTTTGAGGGATATACGTGGAGGGGTAGATATGAAAGGGCAAATTCAATCTTTCCACAACCATACAAGGACGCGTGAACAGTTTTGCCTACGTTTTACTAATATATTGTAGAGCAACATCTCTAGTATTAGTTAAAACCAAGAACCGATGTTAGCCTCTAGGGGCATT
>JAQIWN010002234.1:0-16682 GCA_034699025.1 Entomobrya cf. arborea Gr-Col-00668 | reverse complement strand
AATGACATTCTTTCATACGGTTATGATTAACAAAGAAGTACTGATATTATGAGATCATATTAGATGATGGAGGAATAGATCATATAATGTAATGTGATTCACACAGATGACTGAAGAGGCAATATGTACATTTAAGGTGTTATAAGAAAATACCGACAAAAAAAGTACCAGGGAAAAAATTTATAACCCTCATTTTATTATAAATTTTTTTATACACTCTGTGTGTGTGTGCATGTTATGATATCATATTATATGGTAAGCTTGTGGTTTTTTGAGTAACCTTTTGTGAAGATGGAAGCTTCATTCAACTGTGATATGTAATATGTGTATGGTTGGTTGGCTAGTTGATTGCTCTCTTGCTTCGTTGCTTTATGCTATGTGGATGGATGGAGGACTAGGTAAGAGGAAGAGAAAAAAAAGAAAGGAAAAAAGTCACTCAAGAAGTCTCACTCAAAAAATATTCTCTTGTTCCTCTCTCCTCACATCCAACTCACTACTCACCACTGCTAGTACTACCATGATATGACGATAGCTCTCATCATATTCCTTATCTAGACGTGCACATCATAAACAAAAGAATCTGCAAAAAAATGAGGCAAAAAAGCAGAGAGAAAAGAGACTCTTTTGCTATGCACTACACTAATATTCATATATTTAGTATTTCCCTTCTATTTTTTTACGAGTCGCTGCTGTTATTGTTACTCATGTATAACCTTACCTGGGCTTGACTTTACATGACTTTGGCTGTCTAAATGTTGCCTCCTCTGCTCTCTTCATATTACACAGTCATTGATTTTTTCAGCAGCTCTTCTCCCGTTTTTCTTCATTTTTCCCCCTTTTCTTCTCCATGACTGCTTGTATTATCATAATGTAATGTGTTCCATTTTTATCTATCTCACATAATCTGATATTATTATCATTCATTACTTCCTACACACGGATCTATGAAATTATTTGGGAGAGAAGTGTGTATATTTCGTAGCCATCCTGTTTTTATCATCTCATTATCAGTCGCAGTTATCAGATCATAGTTGCAAAATAACGAAATTAGATATGGGAATTCTAGAATTTTTCCAAAGTTTCAAACTTTATGAATAAATACTCGTGCACATCAGTTCTTGGTGTACAAACATATATTTGTACATGCACCATATTTTTAACAACTCTGTTAGTATTGCTTTATCCCAGTAATTAGCTATGTATTCCATGCAAAATTCCATAAACAATGCGACACAAGAAAATCCTTTGCTTTAGATGTTTCATGGAAAATTTGTAGAAAATTTAAACCTGCAAAAAAGTACACCAAAACTAGTTTCCAGATGCACAAAATTGCC
Organism: Entomobrya cf. arborea Gr-Col-00668; assembly: GCA_034699025.1. NCBI lineage: Eukaryota > Metazoa > Arthropoda > Collembola > Entomobryomorpha > Entomobryidae > Entomobrya > Entomobrya cf. arborea Gr-Col-00668. The sequence goes on along the minus strand of JAQIWN010002234.1, from coordinate 15,348 downwards.
CTTTTCATGATAATATCAAACATGCCAGTATATTTGGTACGTTCAAATTTTGGTTGCCTATACACCTTTTGAACATTTCACTTTCCTGTCTGTCAAAAAAACAACGCTGTAGGTAGCGAAATACGTAATCGTATTTGCATTAAACGTTGCGAAATACATTTTACACAATTTTCTATACTGCAGAGATGTTGCTAATATTGGCGAATACGTCTCAGGTGCACTCCAATTGACAGTTATTGACTTCGCTCCCCACGTATAATACTACATATAGTATTGATTAAAAATAAGAACTAACAATTTATTTCCAAGAAACTATTGTGGTTATTTAATCGAATCCATAGGTTATGTGAAAACTTGATACATCAACTGTCCTATCTAATCAGAAAGTATGTATACAGTTAGTATTATTCAAATAGTGAATGCAACTGATTATGCTGTTGATATTACCTGTCAAGCAAAATGTTTCGAACCCATATGTCTTAGTTTAGCTAAACTGCTTCTTAATATTTCGTATCGATTCTGGTTGCATAATAAACTATATATTCCCTGGGTAGGTATTATGTGCAGAAGTACAGAATTATAAATATGCATGAAGAAAAGTAGAAACAACATGGGTGAATGTGTATATACTTAAGTTTAATATTTTGCCACTTATTATACAAAGTAATAAGAATAACGACAATATCAAGTGGGGTTGAAAACATGGTCTGCTTGCATCCATTCGCATATATTATGACTACAATTATAAGTAGGAAAAAGCTAATTGCGGTTCAACTCACATAATAGTTTGGGAAAAGGTTCTTTGGCATTTCTGCACAGGTAAAAGGTATGACACTGTGCATAATACGTGTGCATAAAGTGCACCTCAGTTTCTCCACACATGACAAGTAATTACAGAGTTGTCATTTGGGATTGATATTTAGTGAAAGTATTCCAGAGAACAGAGAATATTTATATTATCCTTGAGCCAGTATAGGTTTGAAAAGTCATAACAATAAAACCAACTGTATGTTCATAAAATGGAGTGTCCTATGGACTAAAATTATATTTCTATTTTTATTGTTATTACCGACTGCTAGTACCTTACTATCAGGTAGAATCAGGAGCATACATTGGATATTGTGTCGATCACTTGAATTTTATGGAACTACCTTTTGATTCCCTGCACTTTTGCAAAACTGTCATACATTTTATATCTTTAATATAAAAAAATCGATTTGCATATCACTGCATTAGGCTGATATGTGATGCAATTTGTGGAAAAAATGATTTTTGAAAATAATTATATTTTGTTGATATTGATTAACACATGAATACTGAGATACAATAAAAAATATTTATATAATAGGGTTTATATATAAATATGTATATGCACCACTAATGTCGTCAGCGAATAAATAAAAAAGCGTTACTTGATATCACTATTTTTGGGTTCTACTATACCTGGAGGTTCCGTAGTGGCTGGTGGAGTAGAAGCGACATACTCAGGAAGCGCAGGGTCTATCCCATTTTCTCTGGGAACAGGACCAGGTGCTGGAATGGGGTATAAATTGTCACAACACTCTCGCTCGGGAAACTCACTCCCGAGCGTTGGACAAATGAACAAGTCACCAACAGTCACGACAAACATGGTCAATACTACAAAAGAGTAGTAGACGGGAACACCACTGGAATGATAAAGATGAGAATGATGACGACGACGATGTGGAGAAGAATTATGATAACTCTTCTCTGATTGATTACAACGTTGGTTTTGATTATGACGACGATGATGATGATGATGAAGATGAAGAAGAAGCTGATGACTTTTAACACCTACTTGATGACCCGCAGAATGACCCATTCTTTTATGATGGGTATTCCTTGTCATTCCAATAATTATTGAAGATACACTTTTCAAACATACGGAATTTATCAAAGGACCGCCATTGTATTCAAACAATGAAAGGCCCCGTAGACTAGGATTCTTTACCAATAATTACTTTAAATACCTTCCATTTTTGCTAATTAAATATTGTTGCTTATGTAGAAAATATTTTATTTTTATACTAGTGTATTACTGGATTTCAATTGGCAGATATTGTATAGATATTACTGACTGTGAGCACTTTTTATCAACCAGCTAAGAAAACAAAATTATCTTTTGCGACTTTGTAACAGTTGTAGTTGAATTGATGCAATAAAATTGAACTGAAAATGTAACACGACTGTGAAGACATTAGTTTTCTTTCTTGTTTCATATTTTTGTATTTTCATATGATGACAATAGCACTACAAACATCAATGATTATGAAAGTTATGATGATAATAAATCACTAAAACAAACAATTGAACATACAAACTTTGTAACGTTATTGTCTTCTCGTTTCTGATCTGCTAGCTGTATGTATGTATCAACAGATCTCTTTAAAGAGGCCTTCGTTTTGCTTTGTGTGCACGAATCAAAACGGCAGCATTGGGGTAGAAGCATTCCACGTTTTTCATAACTCAAAAGACAATGTAGTTGTGGTACAAGGATCCCAATGACAAGACATGCTATTAGTGCGCCTATTATTACTATTATTTCCTTTTGACAAACGTAAACATTGCTTCAGAATATAACCCTTTCACAAGCAAAAAAGTGCCGTGAAACGTATACACAAGAAGCAACAACCAAAATAGATAAATAAGGTAAACAAAATCTGTGCAAACTTGTGTGTTTGTAAGTAAGTACGTATACAGTGGGCATAATGTACACATTTTATATCATGTTTTTATACGTTTAGAAAAAGGAAGGAGCAGCGACGACAAGTCAAACAAAATCTGACAAGATTATTTTTTACAGCAAAAACACTAGCAGTAGGACAACCTTGTCAAATGACATGACGGGGTGAACTAGGACACAATTTGCTATTTATCTTAACTGGCTTTACTACAACAGCAGGATTATGTCATTAATTTTTTCACAAGCGACAAAAAACAAAAGAGACAGAAATCGAAAAAGTAGCCCATTTTTTTTGGGATATCATCATCATCATCATTATACTTATTAACTGCTACCTGTAATAACCCAGTCTACTAAAAAAAGTTGATAACCCTACATTTTACGCTGCTTTAGGCTAGAAAATTGTAAAAATATGTTTTTATTGCTAATATAGCATTTATAAGGGTACAATAGGAGGCCACTAAGGCTGCATACTGTTCCCACTACTTATAATGATGATGATCTCCGATGGCAGCTTTCGGATGATGTAGCAAATAATTCATTTAGAAAAGATTTTTATGCCCTCTAACCATCCAAAAATATATGCTGCTCACAAAGTTGGTCGATTATTATTTTCATCTTTTTGACATAAACGTGCTACCACTACTGCATGCACATAGTGTAACGACGCATAGTACGGTTGTCCTAGTAGCTATCATCCACCAGCTAAAGTTGACAATTTTCTCCTGTCAACATTAACACTTTCCAAAGTAAAAGTTGACAGTAAAAAATCGCTTGAGCAACTGGCAGCCTCCCTATTTTTTCCCTTTACTTTTTTTCCTTTCTAACAAGGAGAAGAAAAGTATTTACAGAAGAGAAAAAAATAATTTTTTCCATTCTCCATCTTTGTGCCTATATATTGCTCAACATACATGTTACACATATGGATCTAGCATCTAACAAGTAATATTATTGTTAGAATTCACAGGAAAAAGAAAGTATGCGAGAGATAGTCCGATATGAGAGAAAGTAAGCAAACATTTTTTACAAGCTATAATAAAATATACATAAGTTCACTCCAGTAACTTCTATAGAATGTTTAACTGCACAATTGACACTAGCAGAGAGCTAGCCAAAGCCTGTGAGCTCAAAACTATGCTTTAGCGGCGTGAAGAAATGCTGTGCTAAGATGATCATCTTGGGCCTCCTTGCAGGAAAACAAGAATGATGATTCTTTACTATCTTGAAAACGTGACCATGCCATGTTGATGTATATAAGTTTTCATGTTTTTATTATTACATCACATATCATCACACAATTTTTGTATTTCTCGTAATTAGTTTCGCACAAAAAGGTATTTATAAATAAATTGTTAGAATGAACGCAGCAACTTGGTGTTTCCACATGTTTCGAATTTTATTTTTGCTATTTCATTTTTAATTCTGTACAAATAGCACTCCTGTATATTTTAACAATTTTTAGCTGTTTTTTTTCTTATCTTGAAGCCGACAAGGTATGCTAATAATAATGAGAATAACAATAAGATTTTTGAACTCGTTCAGAGGAAAAAACATGGATGAATGAAAAAGAGAAAATTTTGGTATTCGTATTTGCAACTGGCTTTTTATAAATCCCTATTATTCTGTTAATAACAGCACTAATACCTTTACTACAAAATGTTTTGCATGTAGCAGCAATAAAGCAGGCGAGTGTAAATTAGACGATCTCATAGTGTAAATTTTTTTCTTGTACTACTGCCTGTTTATCGGGTAAATACTTACGTTTTTCGGGTTTAAGAATGTTTTTTATCTTTGGGATTTATCCAACTAAATAACGAAGCCAGCATGCCAAAATAAAAAATGCCGTCGTGCTCCTGCCTCCCTTCTTCAACATGTATATAAAAAGGTAAAGAGACAAGCAAGGGATTTGTAAAATCAATGGAAATATTTAAGATTCCTTGCATTCCTTGGCGTGTTTTCACCCAAACACCAAAACAGTTAAGTAAAGTCGAGAGATACAGCAAAAACAAAATACAGCAACACCATCCCAAGAAAAAAAAGGATTCCTCTCTCTGCTGGGGTAAAAATCCCTTGTCAATTATCTCCGTTTATGGGTGTATGTGACCTAGACTAACGGCGGAGCTTTATTTTCCTCTACTACACTGCTTTCCTTTCCAAAGTGAATCACAACCAAGAAAAAAAGAGGAAAAAAGTGAGAAGATAGATAGATGGGAAAGGACGATTTAAAAAATAAAGACGTGACGTGATGAGGAAGAATGCGAGTATTTTTTGTTGTTGTTGTATATGTCGTAGAAGTAATGATCATCATGACGAGTCATAATGGTACTAGTACACATGTTCATTTGGTAGTATACCAGAAAGTAATTTGTTAATATGATGATGATGATGTTGTAAATGCAGGGATTTTTCACAAAAAAAACATGTTGTAGTTTTCTGTGATATTATTTGTTCATGTTTACGTATGTACTACGGAATACGAAATAATAACATGTCTTGTCATTGACTTGGTGATCAATTTTCGAAGCTACTTACTTGGGATTATTATTGTTTGTTGATGTTGATGCAATCTCTAGAATTTTTTTTTCTGTTTGAGCCTTACGTTTATTGAGTTCTCGTCTACTTTTTTCTGCTACGTATATTGTTGTACATATGTGATTATTTCTTCACGTGTATTATTAAGTTGATTTTTTTCTACGTTTACTATTTATCTTTTAAATTTATAGTGTGAAATAGTATTATTATTTTAGATGGAAGACAAGACGTTTGCTAACTTTTTAATAGATGGCTACTACATACGCTGACAGACGCATAATTAAATGTTTTTTTTAGTTTAACAACTATATTGTAAGTTGTTTTGATGATACAAGTTTTACGATTATGATCACATTCCTACAGTATTCCAGCTTTTACATCAACAAAAAACCATTAGATCAATAAGAGATGACAAATAGCAGATCACATAGGAACAAAATACTCATAAATATGTTGTTCTGAAAATGTAAATGCGAATGATTTTTCCTAGTGTTGTTACCAAAGTAATAAATGTATATATATATATTTCACACTTATAACCCTCCTGTAGTGAAGAAAACTAAAATGTATCAACACGGGACACAATTTGATAGGAATAAATCACTATTCGACTGTGTAGCTTGTCGTATCGATATATTTTTTGTCATTGTGATGATGTGCGGACAATATTATTTTATGTTTTTTTACTACTTTGTAACATAACGTCGTGTGAAATGGGTTTCGAATGAGAACTAGTACTATCCAGAAAAAAAACTTGGATAGAAACACAGTTTGGTAGCACAGTAAAAAAAACTTTTCTCACGATTGTAATTTTCTTTTTAACTTTTTCAACAACAACGGCCCCAAACAACAGAAAATATAAGTTTTTTTTTGTAGAAAATGTGAAAAAGAAAACAAGCTATTGACGGAGACGGAACGGGCGAGCTCACACAAAGTCACCACAATTGGTGAACAAGGGAAAAAAGGAAGAAAGGAGAGGAAGATGTTTTTTCTAGTTTATTTATCATGGCCAAAAGAGAGAGAAAAGAAGTGAATTGAAAAAGGGAAGGGGAAGATGCCACCACAAAAGAATGTTTTTTTGTTTGTCGAAAAAAGAAAACTGCAAGCGGATGAAACACATAAAACACTGCAATAATGTATATTGTATTTACTTTGTTTATTGGACACTTAATATATTTATTAGATATCTGGATAGATAAAAACTAGATTTTTTAAAAAATGTGTCCTGTCGTCTGATCTTAATTTTAGACTTAATGAGTTCCTGTTTGAGGTAAAAATTTATCGACTAATTGTTTCATAAAGTTTGGAAGGAAGACAGTGGATTTGATAATATTTTTTTAACGAGTGGTTGCAGCTTTCTTGAGTAAATATATAATAATTATTGCAGCAAAGATTACACCACACAAATTTTATTTTGTTCTAAGGCGCGAGTACTAAAAATATTATAGTTGGATTTTTTTATTTGCGGTTGGCAAGGATGTGTTAAGTTGAAGCTTGAGACTTTCAAATCAAGTTGTTGTTTTGCTGGCTGCAGCGTACAAAGTTTGATGATGATAGTCTCGCTTGTGGTAACGACGACAAAGATGATGATGCTATTCTCAAGAGATCAAGTAAGTAAGAAGTGTCATCAAAACTTCTTGCATTTCGTTTTGTTGTTTTTCTCTCTTTAGCGTACTTGCTCTGCTTGCTGATGAAAGAACATTTTTTCGGGGATTTTCAAACAGAAATTTTATTTGAAGACGCATTCATGCAACAGAAAGATACCCAGCTGATTCCAAATGTTAAGCGGATATTGAGCCAGGCACATAAATGCAAGTATGTGTACAGTGGTATTATCTGACCTGACTGAATAAGCCAATCTCCCAGAACAATACCTCTATCACAAGTATATATAGTAGTTGAATAAGTGGTAATCTAGTAGTTGCTCGCCAGGCTTATTCTTTTTCTTAGAAGAAAATTGCAGTAATGTTTTTGTTTCTGCTGTAAAGGGAATGTTACTTAAATTAAGTCCGCATGCGGAGAGACAAGAGAGAAAGCGAAGAACAGAATTGTCTTGTGATTTTTTATATCTTTCCCTGTAGTAACTGTAAGGTGTACCATGCAGGTTGCTAGAGAAAGACAAGACAGAGTCTATAAGAGAAAATGAAGAGCAATAGAAATAGTAGTTTGATAAATCCAGGTAGACAGAGATCGTATTATGGTCTCCCAGCAACATACGACGGAAGTGAGGTAATAATGGACCAAACAAACTTGTAGATAAGTATAAAATACAAGAGTATATTATATAGTAATATCTAATGTAGAGTTCCCAGTGTGGTTTTGTTTTTACTTGCTTTGGTATATTACTCTGAAATGTACCTGGGGCTAACTAAACTGGGTCACTTGGCGACTCTCACCGTGCTCCCTGCTTCTCTTTGCAACGGATTCCATTTTTGTATCACCTTGTCCTTCCCTTCTCTTCAGACTTTGTTGAAAATAGAAGTCTACATCATTTTTGTCGAGAGAGTATAACGTATAGTGTAGAAGAATGCCTGCCTATATGTGTACATACATAAATACAACAGATCATGAAATGGAAAACGTTTACAGTTTCCTTTTTGTCTCTATTTGGTAGTCAGTTTGGTAGCACGTTTTTCCTCTTTTACTCGAGAAAAGTACCATTTTTTCCTACCGTTAATCTCTTAAAGAATGGCAGGGCAATAGTATCGTGGCTGAAAAAAGTTCTAGGCTGAATCATGTGGAGCTACTAGTGGCGATGATGATCATCCTCTGATAATTGTATGTGCACTAGTCTTGTAGCAAGGATTGCTTTTGCCGGTGGTAGCTGAGAATAGGAAGAAAAAAAGATATGTGAAAAGAGAACAAGTACAACAACAAGAGAGAAAATCGCAACCGTGTCACAATCACAATTCCCATTTGGCTTAAAGATAAGTCGACGAGGAGGTCAAAGCCAGTTGTACGAAGAGTACCTCCACACCACCAGAGTAAAAAAGGAAATAAGAAAAGACAGTAAGTTCCGTTGTTGTTGAAGTTGTCGGTATATTGCTGTTACTCAGTTTACTTGTGTATATCTGATGTTGTTGTAATAGCACCAGAAAGCCAAGAAGTGTTGACGTTGCTACGAAGTCTCTTCGTAGTTACTATTCTTCTTCGCGTTTTCCCCATTTTTGTCTGGGGATCAGCAGGTTTCATACATTTTTTTTCGTAGCGTTTGTAACTACATCCGTTGTTGTTGTTGTAGGAATTACGGCAAGAGGGAAAAGCCGCTTGCTTTAAATTGTTTCTCATTTAATATGAACGTATTTATAGTCAAGTATTTATGTATCCCTTATGAAGGTACAACGACCTGCCACCAAGTAACGAACGATCTTTTCCCAACACATTCTCTGTTTTTTAATGTTCTTTAGCTGCGTATCTTAAAATATCTCTGGTACTATTGAGACTTGGTGGCCTATTTTGGGGTTTTGAAGGAATTTAAAAATGATACATGCAGATTGTCTCCATATATTTTTGCAACTTTTGGAGTGTCTTGTATTTAGTACTTCCTTCTTGCCTATCTAGGTCTTGTCAAGCAAATCGTTCAAGCACAAAGAACAAAACCCTTTTTCACACTTTTCGACTGTCTCGCACATACGCACACATAAAGTCGTTACATCTTTTTCGGGATATCGATAAACTTGCTTGTGAGTTTGGCTTGCACACCACCTCTTGCACGAGTTACTTTTTTGTCACTCTCTCACACGAGTTTTTATTGTTTCTCAACTTTACAGCATTCATTCGCCAACATAAGTATTAACTTGTTCCTTGTTGCGCTACTATTATTACTAGGTATGAATATATAGTTGAGTGATAGAGAAGAGATGATAAAGTTGAGAAGAAAAGGTCAAAGAATTTCCCTTTCTGTGGAAGAATAATGCTACCGAGGAATTTTCCTAGTTCGTCTTTCATAGCTTAATTTTGAAAACAAGGAAGTCAAGTCAGAGAAGAAGAGGAGAATAGAGCAGTAAAAAAGTACAGTAGTGAGACAATTTGTTCTTCTAACTGAGTGACTTGTTCTGCACACACACACACTCACACAGCAAGTTACTCTCTCTGTCTTTTTGTTTGAGTGAGAGTGAGTGAATGAGGAAAACTCCTCACAATTGACTGACTTGTCTGCTTGTTCGTCTTCTTTTCCGTGCGCCTCTGTTCAATTGGGGTGAAGAGAGTTCCCATTTGTCTCCATGTACTTCTTCCACAATTGGAGAGAGGGAAAGGAGAAAACTGTGCAACACGAAGAATTTGTTTTCGCTCCCTCTTAGTTTTCTTTTATTCTCTTCAACATACTTTTTCCCCAAATACCGCAAGACTGTACCTTTTTAAGAGCTTTATTTTTCCTGGAAAACTCTCCGAAAACAAGTCCTCACTCCTTTCCGTCAAAATCCTTCAAATAATATTGTCACCGACAGATTGTTCAAGTGATCTTTCTATATACACGCACACAATATTTTCAACTACATTCTACCAACTTGTCAAAAGAATAAAGTGATGATGATCGTCATCTTGCCTTGGACAAATGACGACGACCATGCATGCAGAGATAACTCTACTGTTCCACTTTATTTTTGCAGTGTATCTGCGCCAATCAGATTTGACCCCTTTCCTAGGAAAGTGGGTGAATATTATTGAGAAGAAATGTCACTCAAGTTATATGAGTTAATACAATTTTCCTCTTCCTTTTCTATCTTTCGGTCACGAGACTGCTCATTAAAATAGACAGTTTGATTTGTTCAGCATTTCAGCAGTTTTCCTTTGCTTATATTTATCTCCCGATGGGACTTGCTGATGTGTACAGAAGATATTTAATGTGTTTTCCTGTCCACTTCCTTATTTGCGAGGAAACGAGAAAATGGTGTTGATGATGATGATCACAGGATTTAACATAATAGATTTAATGGATTTCTTTAACACTACTCAACTTAGTTTCAAATGTTTTTTTTCTTCTTATTTTGTTCATTACATTCTGATATAATTTGTATTTTCTCCAAACTTGATATAGTAGCAAGCAAGTAGAACAGTAAAGAGTTTAGATGAACAAAAGATAATGTGTTTGTTTGCGTGTACAGATTAGAGCTTGCACCGGGACATTTTAGCTCTAAGCCAGCGGCACTGTTTTACTATGCCCCATGCGACACGGATCACTACTGCATGTGTTCAGGTTATATTCTATCTCACTCCTTTCTTATTTTACTTTCAATGTAAGAAATTTTTTATTTAAAAAAAATCTGTGATTTTATCACTTTCTCATACTTATAAGTACCACTAATATTTGTTCATAGTTTTGAAACTTTAAATAGGAAGTAATTGTACAAAAACCTCTCTTAAAACTGGTTTTCGATAATTATCTACCACATTTTTAACAATTATCATTATTAAAATTCCCCTCATTTTCTTCAATTAACAATTTTGCTACTGCATTATTTTTCACAAAATATGAACAGCAACAGGAATTTACACAGTTAGTAATGGGTGGTAAGTGGCAGTAGTTGTTACTGTGGTAGTGTTAGTTGTAGTATTTTTTAGGAACGAACCCTAGCACAGGTTACTCACAACTAACCTGAGGAAGGAACTTGAGTCTGGAGTAAAAGTGGATGGAGAAGCATGTAGTAAGAAACGGCCAATGCCACTAGTATATCGTTGGTGGTGGTGGTTGTAGTTGTACCAGAGCTTCAGTAGTGCTTACTTACTTTACTGGGAGAAAACCAACAAACCAAAATGCAACGCAATGGCAATAGCAATGTCTACCAGTTTCTCCCTCTACTTTTCTTCCACTTATACCTCTTACTTTACTTTAAACACACATACACTCATATCCAATGCACACGGAAACGTATTTATACTTACAAAATACACACACACTAACATTAATAGCGACAATGTAATGCCTATATTCACTAGTTTAGATATCTATACAAATATTGTTATGTGTGTACGCTGCAAGTGGTAGGTATATGTACTTGTGTTACTATACAAACCTGGTTCACACGAGGATTTTTTCCTTCAGTGTGTCGAGTAGTTATTTATGTATATTAGCATTGTGCATAAGTAGCAGCGTTGAACGCTGCTACTTTACTATTTTGCCACGAAGAAAAACAGTTGACTTGTTAGCTGTTTTACTTAAACAGTTCATAGGTAATGTATGCATGTATTATATAATATTATGCAGTGTCGGTGATGGCAGTGGATTTTCAGGAGAATATGAGTGAAAACTGATGGAAAAGGTTAAACTGATGTGAATATGTATGGAACATGACTCCAATGTAATTTCCTCCCTTTCGGGTAGTTGCTGTGTAGCAGCAGAGCTACGTTCTTATTTTTTACTAGGTGAGCGCTGAAACGGTGGTGGTTGGTGCTCATGGAGTTCTGGTGAAAGTTAGATTGCTAGTGCTACCGCTACCGTTGTTCTTTACACAATGAGAAGCACGTGAATCTGTGTGAGGAGACAAGGGAGAAAAAAAGGGAAAGGGTAGCTCAGAGCTCCACTGTTTGTGGAAGCGATGACTGGGTAGCGAGCAAGCTAGAAACTTGCTGTACGTTGTGGATATGGTGAGGCCTCCGCAGAAGGCTTTTCATATAGTAGAATTACATAGTAAGCAGTAGGGAAAAAAAGCAACGTGACGGATGGATCAAAAAAACTTACAGTTAGACGCGCGCAAAGACAGATGAAAAACCGTAAACATTTTAGATCAAGACTTGCTTTCTTCACTTTTTCTTCTTTTCTTGCTACCTGTCTCGCAATTTAGTTGGGTTATCAATGTGTGTTCCAAGATGCTAATTTAAAAAATGCTAAGATATACTATTATAGTGTAATATGATTTTGTATTTTTGTGACGTTTTGGGGTGGAAAAGTGGAACGGTAGAGATATATATATGTTTATCGAATCCGAACATTTGATGATTTTCAACGGTAAATAATAAAAGAAAAGGCTTTATTTTTAACCTTATGTATACCAAAGTGTAAATATTTCTGGTAGAAAATGTGTTGCAAGGTCAATGGACAAGAAGTTCATGCAGAAACAGTAGTGCAGCATACTCGTTCAATTTAACATTATCTTCCCCGACTTACTCTCCAGCAAAAAGATAAGACTATCTTAATGAGCATGCCAGCAGATCGAGTCGATGTTTATTATAATTATATTACTATATCATCATGAAAGCATAAAATAATTCTTTATGCATATTTTGCGATGAAGGAAACTAACATCACGCTATAGTAAAAGGAAAAGCCACTCGAAACATTTTATTTTGTATTTTTGCAAGAAAAAAAAACAACAAAGAAAACCTGCAAAAACACTTCATTCAAACACTGCATTCTTCTATTTTTGAAAATTTGTTTCTACCTTGGCATCTTGCCCTATATTTATATCATGTATACATTCAAATTACATATATACTTGTATCTTTACTTTTATACTTTACTTGCATACACATAATATTTTACTTTGTTTCCTTTATTCCTTTTTCTTTCTAAAAAAATGGCAGAATCATCGCTTGCTTTCTCTCTCTCTCTTTCACTCGTCGCTAGAGTACAACATATTAGCCTGAGGCCACACACTCTTTCAAAAACTATTGTATTTTATTGCATTGTGGTACAGAAGTACCATAGCAGTTGAGTTGAGAGAGATCAAAATAATGATGTGGCTTTTGCCTTCCATTTTCACCTAAGTAGTAGTAGCAGTTCTGCTACTCTTCTAGAAAGTACATATCGTCGAGATCATCATCTTCACAAAAGTATAAACCTATTCGCCAACAACAACATACCTGTAAAATGTTACACATTATGTATATGCATATGTATTAGAGTATCATATCACATCCTATCAATTTTATATCTTTATAATAATATTATTATTATTTTTATATCCCCTTCTTTCACTCCTCACTTTATATAAAAGCAAAGCAATTGCAAAAAATAGAAGCAAAGAGAAGCAGAGTTTGTTGTTTGAGATGGTGGTGGTGGTGGGGCTACTTATTTATTAGGTCTCTGGTTACACAGTTATATCAGTTTAAGCGCTACTTCTCCACTGCTATACAATAGTCTCTATCTCCATCTATATATTTTTTCTCTCTCTCTCTCTTGTCTGCTCTTTTTTTCGTTTCTACACTATAACACAACAAACCAGAAAAAGATGAATGGTCAGGTGCTCCGTTTTTGCTACTTCCTTGGGAAAAGTATATTATTACATTGAAAAAAAAGGAAGCATCGGTTAACCCTTCTTTTTTTCTCTTTTTTTTTCTTTTAGTTTGCTTCTTTCCTTTTTTTTTCTTTTCTTTTCAGCTTTTTCCTTACCCCATTCTGTCTTTGCGCTACTATGATTTTGGTTTTTTATCATCATCAACATCATTGTATCGCAGTCATCACTGCCGTCATGCATCCGTTCTTTCAAAAAACTCTTTTATTATACAGGAACGGCACGTTTTTCTAACTATTTATTCATGTATTTACTATTTACCTACTTTCTCCCCTCTTTTCAGGGTTTTATACCGATAGCTTACCGTGTAGACTGAGATTGCACTGCTACAAATATAAAACGTGAATGAAGGTAAAACACCAAGAACAAAATGTGCTTTTGTACCCTGTCTTATTTTTCTTTAGAGAAAATACGATAAAAAAAGTATGGGCGAAAAAAAGACATTTTTTCATTCCAAGTTCACATGCGTGTCTATCAGATATTATGGCCTTGGTGCAAAAAAAAACCAGGTACACTTCAATATCTACATTCCTTCAAAATGTGCTTTGTATAGCACTGCACATACAAAGTAAATATAGAATCTTCCTTTAACAAACTAGACTAAAAATGACTATTTTCTGGTAGGTATAACCACATATGTATGTATTGAGTTTGTACAAAATATTTAAACATACAAGGTTTATTTTCATTCAGGAAAAAAAGTTAGGAAGCACGAAGAGGCTAAAAAAAAGTTGCGGCAGAGAGATAAATAGACATAACGACGACATTACCTTATGAACAGGGAGGGATATATTTTAAGTATGTATGTAATGCAAAAAACTATATAAAATGGGCATATGATCTAGTTTTTTTATGTTTCCATCATATGCATGTCTACCTGTGTGCACTGGACTATTTTTTTTGTTTTTCCCCTCTGATCTACTTTGTACGAGGATACAAGTAGAAAAAGATTAGAGAAAAATGTAGTGCGACAACAGTGTAGCAAGCGACGACAACGTTGGTGATGGTGAAGAAGGTGAAAGTAGTAAGAGCAGCAGTGGTGGTTGTATCTTTTACGTATATTGTGTAATTTAGGAGACAACAGCTAAAACTACGCCGTGAGCCATCCTTACCGACGAGTATGCCATGATTATTCGTTTGCTTTTTATCTTCGCTTAAGTTGTCAACTGAAATTAGTTTGCTTGATCTTCACCTCTTTCTACTTTACATGCATGCCTCCATGCACTCATCCATGATTATCTCAGATACACAGTTGCTGTGTTGTTGTATGTTTAGTTTGTTCGGATGTTGTAGAGTGATTCAGACGTTTCTATTTGTAAATTTGCACCATTTTGTAGCGTTGTTTTCTTTCTAATGGTTGCGGTCGATATTTTTATAGGAATGATTTCATCTGGAGACGAAATTGTAAATTGACTGTGTTCTTATCAAGTAAAAATGTGTGTTTGAAAATCTAAATCTAAATATTAAATCAGACTGCTGGTTCTGATTAATTATTAATATCGTTTCGAGCCCTGTTACCCTGAATGTAGATCATACATATATGCAGAAAGTTAATTTTCTAATAGTTTGGTGCATTTATTTCACTTCGCTTTTAATTTAATTAGTTTATTCTAATGGATATACTCAATTTCCATGCATGCTTTTTAGAGACTACGTTCTTGTTTGACAAAAATCATAAACTTGGATCTTTATCATCACAGTCATCGTTTCTTTCAAAGAAATACAATTTTCCGTAAAATGAAAGCAAAGAACGGAATCGAGCAGAAAGTTGTACCAAGTTCCAATATTTTTTGTCCACGTTTCACATAAGGTGTGTCTAAATATTATAGAATCACAACAATTTTTCCAAACATTTTGTAATATCTGCCATGAAGCAAGAGC
>JAQIWN010002233.1:0-16682 GCA_034699025.1 Entomobrya cf. arborea Gr-Col-00668 | reverse complement strand
AGCTTATCTTCTAGATTTTGCGAGTGGACTTTGTCCACTCACGGCTTCGTTTACTAACGGGCCTCATGCTAGTATTATTATACGGTGCGCTTGTACTGCTGCTGTATTGGTGATTATTATTTTTCCAGGGGCAATTCCAAGCAAAAGCGGAGGTAAAAGCGTAGAAGCAATTCTTTTTATGGATTGAGCAAAGTTACAATGTAGTGGTGAGATATGAAATGAAATGATGTGATTTGTGATAATAATATGAGTGATGGATTCAATGCAGTCACAAATCCATTTAAAAATGGAATCGGATGTGCGCAAGCTGCTGTGGTTTGGTTTTAGTGTGCTTTTACCTTCATTTATGACGCTGGTTCATTACTGTTACGAATTCGGTTTATGAGCGCGCGTCAAAGAAGCACAAGAGAACAAAACAAAAATGATGAGATGATATTTTTCAATTTTTACAGCGACGATAATGACAAAATCTGTCTAAAGGTATGAGAAGCATATATTTTGGAAAGAGACGTGGTTTTAAATAAAATCTACAGAGATTTCATCGCCTTTCCGCTCCAAATGATGATGATTCGTCGTTGGTGTTGTGTTGGTTAATATTCGTGATCGCTTGTAGGGATCTTCATTCTTCACCTTCCTACGTGAATGAAGCGTGCAAACACTGCCTTGCTGTATGAACATTTTTTTGATTAGGAAAACCATTCTACATTATTTCATCATCTTTTTCTACGTTGATTGAAATGAATGAAATAATCAATGAATATGAATGAATGAAATGATAAAGATAAGAGAAAATTAAGAATAGCTTGCGTGAGTAGAAGATTACCCGCACCACACGACACGCTTTTGAGTAGTACACGTTTATATTTAACAACAAAAAGGGTATAATTAGAATCGGGTATTGTAAAGTAACGTGTGAGCATTTGTTATTTCTCTTTTCTGGAGGTTTATGCACTTGACTTTGTTTATTACGACGAAAAGCTTACTTGGTAAGGGTATCCAACGAAGAGGTGTAGATGGTACCACCCACGTCAATATGAACTGGAGCAGTGGCCTTGGAGGCAGCAGCAATGCATGGAATTCCTGTGATTTTCTGGCTGCTGTATGCAAGTGCAGCTGCGGCTGCAACGGCAGCGGCCGTTGTAGCAGCCGCCGTTGACGCTGCCACCGGTGGAGTTGGAGACAGTGATGAGTTTGACAGGGCGCCTGTGGGTGAGTATGGTACTGGAGAACTGCTTGGTGATGACATGTGTCTAGAAAATTAAAGTAAAGGTTCACAATTAATAACACATTTTATAGATTATTATTTTTAGAATAAAACATTCCGTTACGGTAATCACTCTGAAATTGAGCTGGACATGGTATGATGCAAGATAAACTGTTACAGAATCTATGCAATCTATGAATCGATTGTACCCAAACACCTTGGGTCATTTTTGAGGTAACTGCATGTTCAATGCTTTAGTTGAAGAATCCAATTTTAAAATATTTTATAATCTAGATACGGGCCTGTAAAATGCTGACGATGACGATAATAGAGTATATTGTACACAAAAACTGATTCTCAGTTTTTCTCGTCTTCTTTCAACTAGTTTTCTCTATAGTTGTACGAAAAAAAGTGTCCATCATCTTAATCTGAATATAAACACACACAAAAAGCATGAGCTACTTAAAAGTACACACACTTTGTATGGCTCACATGTACCTCCGCTTCTCCATTATGCCCAACTTTCATTTCCATTTTCGTAGAAAAGCTAAAACGGAAAGAGGTAGTTTGCCTCTGGTGTTTTTGGCTGTGTGGCTGTTAAATACGTAGTATGTATAGCTAATATAATGGAAATTCCATATTATATTGCGATATACCGCCTCTGTCATCTTCCACCACCACCCTGCCAGGCCAGACCCAGACCAGCAGCCAAAACCAACCTAGTAACTTCTCCCTCTATTTTTTTCAGTAAAAGTAATACAAACATATTATATAAAAATAACGCTGCTGCTACCACCACACTCTGTTAGTGATGCCAAAGCGTTTTGAAAGATATAATCTGCCGATAAAGCAACCAGCATCACTGCCACCATCACCAGCAGCGGTGTTCTCTCTCTCCGCTTCTATTATTGCCTTTTCCGAACTATACACAACTAACGAATAAAATGAAAAGAGAAGAAGAGAGAAAAAAAGAAGTAGAGGAGGAGGTGGTGGAGGAGGTGGTGGAGGAGAATCGCTGGTATTGTATGAAAAAGTATACATTATAGTATACATGTGCTCTATGTGTATATGTACGTACGTACACCATCATGATCATCACATCACCCTTTCTGTTTGGCTGTGTGCTTGCTGCTTCTACTTTCTACCTCCCTTGTTGCCTGGTTGGAAAGTAGAGTATTATTGCCTCCGAGTGAAGATGAGTTTGGTTGTTGGAGTTTATTATTATAGGAAAATGCCGGGAGAAAATCTCACAGAGAGAGAGAGAGAGAGAGAGAAAGAGGATTCTCTATCTCTTCTTCTTTCTCACTACTCAAAATTTTCTCATTCCCTCTTTTTCGCTGTTGTTGTTGTTCATCGTCCTTCCCTTTCTATCCCCCTTGAACAAGCAAATGTTGTATACCTTTAATATAATGATGAGCCACATTGTAAAAGCTTAATGCATGCATGATGATGATGCAAACATACATACATATTTGCCAAAATACCCATAGGTCACGTTACATGATCACTAGCTACTACTGCTACCGCCACCACCTACATATTACCCATCTTTACTCACACAGACTATCATCACCATCATCGCCACTTTTCTTTTTAAAAACGTTTTTACCGAATATACATTATAGAAAGAGAGTGTGTGTAGGCAGTAGGCATAAAACTAACTACAATATATAGTCTCTGCTGTTATGCTACTACTAACATGAAAAAAAGCCTGGAGGAGCAGCCTCCTCTTCTTCTTATTCTGCCTCATCATGATCGTCATCAGTAGAATAGGAGCATCGAAAATTCCAGCCAGCCAAACGAAATAGCAATGTATCACCCTTGGGGTATTTCAAGTCTCCTCATGGAGATTATGTACATACATTCTTATTCTTGCTAGTAAACCAGCAACAGCTCACGTAATATATTGTAAATATATTTCCAACAGCCACCTCTACTACTATACTACCACCTCCTCTCCATTCTATTCTGGATCTTATTCTTCTTCTTCCCACTCTCTTCTTCATCGCCTTCCTCTCTTGTTCACCTCATTTTTGCCTATTCTTATTTTCTTCTCTCACAGTCCCCCAAAAAATGGGGAATAAGGAGAGCAGCAGCAAGAGGAAAATAAAAAAACCTTTGGTAAATATGTAAGGAAAAAAGAGAACTGCTAGTTATATAGAGGAAGAAGCACGAGATGGAGGAGAAGACGAAGAAGAGATCTTAAAATGCCCGGAAGTTCAGCCTGGAGCATGATTCTGACGAAATGGAATGGAATTGTGGATGTGAATATATGGGCACACGGAGAGAGGCATATAAACTATTCTTATTCTACTTTTATAATACTTTTTTCGCTTGCACCCTCCAGCCGACATCCTTCTATGCAGAAGCAGCGACTAACATAGCGGTGGTGGACGTAGTAGACGATTGGGTTGCGATAGGAGAAGAGGACGAAGAGGAAGAATGATGATATCATGATGATTCACGTATACAATCAGCATTATATAGCCAGATAGCCTATTACTTTACTTTTTGGGAGTACCGTGAATGAACTCAATGAAGAAGGCTTCGAGCAAAAAACGAGGAGGAGAAAAGCAATAGTAATGGAACTTGTAAGATACGCAAATAGACAAACACACATTTCATATGGGTATGAAGATACATAAATATCCATATAAGGAACGTAGATTTTCTCACAGGAATTTTATGAAAGAAAATTCCTGGTATTTCATCCATCTCATCAGCACCACACACATATACATACATAAACACCATTTTCTCTTGTGTGAAATTACTTGTTCGTGTAAACAAAACAAAAAGGAAAAGAAGTTATGAATATTACAATTGTTTAATGGAACATTCTTCAAAGAAAGAAAACTTATTTAAACCGTTCTCTATAATGGCGTTGTTTATTATGAAATCAGGCGTTTTAGCATATTTGGTACCTTGGCATACATGCATTCATTCTCACTTCGCAACAGATAACTAAACTGTGGATCATACTTAGTTGACGTGAGAATGGATGGAATTTTGTGTGCTCAGCAAAAATAAGCTGGGCCGTGAGAATTGTCAATGTTGAAAATTTAAGAAAATGAAATGAAGATAGATAAAGAAGAAATGTCGTATATCTAGTTATACTGTATGTATGATTAATATTGTAAGATATAAGCTTGGATTATGGTGAAATGGCCTGCAGGTGAAAAAATAGAGTTTCTTTTCTTCTCCAAAAGCAGCAAAGCAGACAAATAAGTAATAGTCCTGGAGCAAAGAGAGATGATGAGCCCAGCTGCAAAAGCAAACATGGCAATCGTACTACGTACGTATACCACCACATAACCTCGTTGTGGAGATATTTTGTATTTTAGTTGTACTAGCATTTTACATTTACGAAAAGTGTTTGGCAATCTTAAGTTGTTGTTTACTAGTTTGCTCAAAATATATGTAATCATGCATAAATTAGAGGAGATTTTTTTATCGATAGCAAACCGTGCTTGTTTTCTGCTAATTACCTGTTTTAGTTTTATGACACGATATGATTACATGAGAGCAGAATTTTATCTCGCTATGTTATGTATCATCCCACGTGAAAAAGTGCCGTTTAAGGATGTACATACATATTCAGATTGTTTGATTGCTTCTAGTAATGCTGGTGAGGGCAATGAAGTTTTTTTTTCCGCTTGGGCTTTCCTAGAAACTGATCAAATCAGTGAGAAAATCCATGTAATACGATTGACATGCCCTCGCTGCTCCTAAAAAATTGACTTTGGTGGCAAGAATCCGAACAGTTTTTGGAAAGAAATGAACTGTTTTGTTTATAGAGGTGGAGGAGAAGAAACAATTTGATTTTCTCTGAGAAAAATGGATTCTCAATGTAATTTCCAAAGTTATTCTGGATAAAGTGACTTTGTGTAGTGGAATTTGAATACAAAATTTTGTCAATTCTTATGTGCTTATGATAGCAATGCTTATAACGAACAGAAATATTAGCTGTCTATGATTTTGTGCTTTTTGTTACAACGGATGTTATTTATAAAGGGAACTACGGGGTACTACACAAAATTTGTGTGTAATGTACATACACAAGCCAAAATTTTAGCAACTGAAAGAATATTTTGCGTTACATTTATAATATTGACAATTTGTATTTGTGGTAATAATACAAGAGATTTCGGCGAAACCAGCATTAATTTTTGTACTTATTGGAATTATTTCTATTCTATCTATTTTCACATAAAACATGTTCCCCGGCTAAAATGTTTAAGATATCTTTTATATCAATCTATCTTCTTTAACAGGAAATGGGCTTTCGTTCGTGCGTGCTACTGTTTTAGAAACAGATACCCGCATATCTTCGACCACGCGGATATTCTCAATAGCTTACTTGACGTTAATACACGTTATGTTTCTTGTTTTCCCCAAAGGGTAACTAGCAGAAAAACCAGGAGAAGGAGAGCAGATCATTTCAGAACAGTTTTTATGTGCGTACATATGATAATAGTACTCGATATTTTATGTACATTTCTGTATCAGCATGTAAAGCAAACACTCTGATAAACAAAGTAGACGACGAGGACAACAATAAAACGACAGAATAAGCGCAATAGCCCTGAGTTCATTAGATACAAAAACGGTGAGACGGTAATAAGCTTATGTAAACTGTGTAATGTTCCAGAAAGGATATTGCATAAGCAATGGAGAAAGCATGGCGTAGATATATATATGATTTTACGAACAATGGATTGTTGGCCTGCTCCGTTGGACTGAGGTCGTTTTTATCAGTGAGCAAGCCTTTGGGACCTCCGGTGTTTTCGCATAAAATTCTTCATGATTCGCAATCTCAATCGCAGAAGCGTTGTTGGAAAGCAGGACCATTAAGTTTGCCGTTTTTATTATGACTAAATTGCTGTTGTTGTGGTTAGTCGACCTGATTTTCCCTTTGTTTCTCCGGAGTATAGCGCGTGAGTAGTACCAAAAGACTCTTTAGAAAGCTCAGGAGAGCCCGCAAAAAGAGGACATTTAAAATTGTCCCCAAGTCTTAAATGACATGTAATGGCGAAAAATATAAAATATTTATCGTAAATACAAAATAGGTAAATAGCTTATATAACATTTAACCTGAGGCAGTATTTTATAATAAGCAGAGAAACTGAACAGCAATAAAACGCAACCACAAACAGAAAACAAGCAGCAGTAACACAACAATCACATTCAAGTCAATTACTTTGTTACTGGTCTCCTGTGCAATTTAGCCTTTCTACAAAATTACATAAATAAAAATAGTTCTGTTTGCTGTCCCATACACATGCTGTTCATTCTATCTAGCAGGTCTTACAATATCGCACACGTCACAGCAATAGCCGCAGGTGAAAAGTAATAAAATACAAAATGAAACAATGAATATAATGAGAAGAAAATCTAGGAACTATCGTATCGTACGAAAATCATAATCATACTACTCAACTTACGATTAAACTGGTGCGTAGTTCTCATGAATGAAATTTTTCTTTTTATGTTTGCTGGCTTTGTGATTCTTGTTTCTATTATTATTCTACTCATGTGAATTTATGGATTGCCTTTTGCCACTGGTGCCGTATTAAAACGATAAATAAAAATGTCTATAAACATACAAATGTTTTGAATTCGTACTGCCCACATTTTTTTCCAACTTGTCATTTTTTAAATGATAAGCTATTACAATACTAAGTATTACAATTATGTTTAAAAACTGTAGTAATAATTATTACTCTTGCGAGGGCAATCCCATAATGTGCATGCACGCTTTGCATATGATTAGCCTTTTTTATGATGGCTTTATCATGCCAGAGTTTCGGACTTTTATAAAAAATAAAAATAGTATTGTGTAATCTTTATTTGTGTAGTTCTGCAAAAAATGCAAACAAACTAGGCATGGGATAAAACCTTTCGTTTTTACTGCTCCTCCTACACTCTTCTTGCAATTCTGATAGTGAGTCTCTAGTCAGATTAGATCATAGCCAGTTAGATTGGGATTATTATCCCCTTGACGTATTGACGTATAGACATGGATGGAGAGTTTATAATTTGTGATATTCTTGTTTTCTTCTCAAGAAAAATAATTTTTGACATTTCAAGGCATTGCATGACCAAAAAAATGAGCAACGTATGGGCATGTCGTCGTGGATGAGATAAGACTGTTGATTTTTTTTGTATAAATGGATATTACAGACTTTAGTTACAAGCAAACGAGAGATTATGAGACAAAAAGACCACAACAAGAAATAGTATAAAAATGCATTTCGTTTCACTCCCTCTACTTCCATGTACGTAGAACATAGTACCTGCCTAGCCACTGGGGCCAAGGGCAAAATGAATGAAGGAGCATGCCTCGGGCTGGAATGTCAAGAGTCCGCTGCTCAATCAAGAAATATTGTTTTTGGTTGTTGGCTCCTTCTTGAAACTCAACTTCAAAAACCTTCTTGCTCTTTAGAGATAAGAGCTTACAGTCATAAATTTTTCCCATGCAAAGACTTAATACAGAAAAATTACTTGTGTACAGTCATGACATGAAATACGAATTTGATTAGTGATTTTTTGCTAAAAATTCTTTCGATATGCGTGCATATCACAAAAACCTGTGCTTTTAGTGTCAGCAACGGTCAAATTAATGACTTCCATACTAATTACACGTTATGCAACAAACTGGACAAGAGGTTTAGAAAAAAATGTATGCTTTCTCAGGAAAATGTGTTTTGTAGTTTTGTTCTAAACTTTAAAAAGCTGTTACCGTCACGGTTTTTTCTCTCAAATTTTTCAAAAATACAGTTTCAGAACAAATGCATAATAGTGCCGTTTACATAAAGACATATTAGCAAATGAATTAAAGTGATTTACTTTAATTTAACATGATAAAGTCTTGATATACTGTGAGTACGTGGTGATTACACCAAACAGTAATTATAGGGCAGCAGCAACTGATAAGAGGTACCAAAAACTGAATATAAAAAATAATAATCCAGAGAAAGAACAACAAAAAGTGAGAATAAAACAGTAAAATAGGCATTACAACTTATAGCTACCGCTGCTTCTTGTTTGATAATTATAATTTAAAGAGGTATGTTTGTATATATTTCTTGTGAACATAGGGGTTACTCTGTACTTACTTACTGTTAAGTGAGCTATTGATAAAGTCCCGGAGAGGCAAAAAGACTTGATTGTTTTTAATCGTCTTTAAAAAATAAAAAAGGCAGGAATACGTTTCCGCTTTCTTATTTTTGCCAAAAAAAATGGTGTGTAATAAAAATAAGTACATAGGTACGAGGACTGCATGAAAAAATCAAATAAAAGGCCACAAATCAAATACACTTGTCAGATGAGATGAAAAGTTATAATAATGCAGAAAAGTGAAGGGTAATAGTGTGTGTTAATAGAGAAGTAGCTAAATAATTTGTTAGAAAATACAAAGGTGAAAGGGAAAGATACAATTCACGACTTTTTCTGAGCTGTCCCCTGTTCAAGAGTTACTTTCTTATTCATGGCTGCTATAGTCGTAGCGTAAAGGTAACTCGTGACTGTGACTTTTTGTATGTAATATTACACTTCACTATTCTGACAGTGCCCAATTATTTTTGTGGCAACAAACCCAAATTATAGTTTGTAAACAATTTATAAAAGTTTAACATAAAAGTCTAAAGTATTTAATTTTTTCTCGCTTACCTTTTGACACAAATGGGACCCGTGTCCATCAACACCGACTTTGGCATTTTTCGATCCATGCAACGCCTTCACTTTACAAAATATAATACTTGTCGAGAGACAAATAAAAATAGATAGGTCTATATATCTACTATGTTTGATTTCAAATACACTTGAAGAGGATGTGCTACAAAAGGATTCGTCTTTGTAGTTTTACGCTGAATCCACGTGGCCGTTTAAATCTGACTGACTATGCAACAAATCTGACAGTCTTATTCCACACGTTACACGTTGACTAACGATCACACAACTACTACAACATCATAGTACAGCGTTACTTGAGTATGGCACATGAATTCCGATGTGATTGCAATATTAGAACTTTCGCTTTGAGTAGCAACAACAGCAAAAAAGCTTCAACTCAACATTCAACAGAACATCCAACTATTCTAGTAGAGA
Organism: Entomobrya cf. arborea Gr-Col-00668; assembly: GCA_034699025.1. Lineage (NCBI taxonomy): Eukaryota > Metazoa > Arthropoda > Collembola > Entomobryomorpha > Entomobryidae > Entomobrya > Entomobrya cf. arborea Gr-Col-00668. The sequence goes on along the minus strand of JAQIWN010002233.1, from coordinate 7,369 downwards.
GTCTTTTCATGAATGAAACAGAAGCCTCAGACATACCCCATACAAGAACACTTCTGAAAGTGGTAGTGGTAACCAACGCACATACTCGCCGCAACACAACAAGAAGAAGACTGAACCCCTTTCTAAGGTTACAGCTCAGCCTGTGTCTCTGTCTAGTCTAGTCGCGTAGAAGTGCGTAAAGCTGGGTGATGTGAGAGAGAAGATTTTTTTACACATAAAGGTACAGGAGGACGACAAGAGATGCAACAAATGGTTGCATGTGCTTGTTAGGCTTGACTTGGTTGTTAGCAAGCTATTCTGAGTGATATCCAGGAAAATGGGGCAATTTGAACATTAAACAGTGTTTCCTCTACGGAGAAAGCAACAAACGTTCTCCTGCTACCAGGTTTGGAGGGTGAATGACGAACCGAATGAACTAGCAGGGAATTTTTACTTTAAGCTTGCTTGTGTTTGGATTGAAAGACCACAACAATGAGTCAAACAGTTGTTTTTAACAATGAGATACTTCTAGAATAGAATGTACAATTATAACAGAGAGCTCTCAATACGTTACGTACACAAGTGAATGAGCATGTGTGCCGTGTGTGTGTACACAGTTCAGAAGTCAAAGCGAGAATGAAGAATGCCCAACAAAAACGGCAAGGGAAAGTGCTGGCAGTGGTGCTTATTGCCTATGTTGCCTCCAGTCAAGTAAGAAGGACTGTTATCTAGGCAAGTGTATAATATAAAAAAAGATAGATACATAATATAAAGAGCTCAGATACATCAAAATTGTGCTTTGTATAGACGTAAGAAAATTATGTGTTATATTTAATACAAACATGTTAACTTTAAGCCAAGATTCTTAATAATATACATAGATGTTTTAATACTCGATGCCTTGATTTCGAAGTAGTAGTAAAAACATGTGCATACACACCTATTATTAGTATGTATACATTTAGGTGAGTATACTACCTTCATTTCACTTCAATTCATATCCTTACAACAAGTTTTTTTTACGCTGAATAAAAATATATAAAGTGTACTGCATGCAAACATTTCCATCCATCTTCACTTCAACCCTTTTCAACTTGGTTGTATATGCATACTGATCATCATGATGTGATGACGGTGTTCTGTAGTAAAACAGACATTCATCTTTATCATCACTTCTATCACATCGTCATCATCATCGTATCATTATAATATGTATTTTATATCTCACTATAAAAAATTCATCTTCCTCTAATACTTTTCAGGCACAAGCGAGCCTTCGGCTGATAAAAAAAAGCTTCTTGCCTATTTCCCTCTCTCCATTCTCCTAAGTAATATAAAAGGCCTGCTTTTTCATTACAAACTCCTCTCTGTTAGTTTACTTACGTATTGTGTTTTGTCTGTACATATTCTCCTCTTCTTTTCCTCTACTCTTTCAGCTTTTAACTCGTTTTTTTCTCTACTTCTTCAGTCGTCGGTACTCCTCCTCATCCTTATATTTATTTTTGCATTTCCTCTTTATAAAGCTGACATGAAAGGCCTTCAGAATAATAAGCGCTTTGGCTTTATTGTTGAAAAAATAAACTTCATTAAATGTATAAATACGAAACTCTATTATTTTCAACTTGTACAAGAACAGACTATCAGAGAAAGAACATTATTGTTATGATCATTCCCTACACGATGCAAAAACCACCTGAGTACATTTCATGCACAATAGAAAAAAAAACTTTTTTTGGATGAAGTAATTTCTCATTGTTGAAAGCAAGTAAGTTTTATTTGGATACTCTGGTACTCAGAAAATGTCCACAACAAGGCAAGGACTGAACACCAAAGATTTTTTTTTACATTATTGCATTGGCGAAAAAAAATATTATAAAAAAGGCAAGATAATATAACATAGCTTTTGGGGATTTTGGAGGAAAAAAATGTAAAGTAAAAGCAAGCTCTGACTTTTTGGTTTTTTTACCGTACCACCGCCATGTGTGTGGTGCGCCCCTCTTTCAGGCCTATTCCTGCCGCTTATACAGTTTTCCAATTCCAGCGTTTGCTTGTTTGCCTCAAGACAATCACAAAAGAGGAAGAAAGAAAGGCCATGTTGCCAAAGCCAAACCGAGTTTTGCTTATGTGGAGGAGGAATAATACATATAATGTGAGTTTGCAGGGGTAGTGGATGGAATGAAACCGGGTAATAATCCTTATCCAAGGCATGGCATGGAGGAACCTTCAGCCATCTCCAGTCCACCATCAATGTAAGCTAATAATGTTTCACAGTGTGTGTAAAAAATGTGGTCAAAATAGTCATCATATCCGTAATAGTTCATCATCAGTACAGTGCCTACAAAATTTTCACAAATATATGGAATTTCCAACAAAGTAAATTCACAGTTTACAAAAACATGATTTTTTTAGAGAAAAAAAACTTACAATTTTATATAAATACAATGTATGCGTTTTTGTATGTTTGACGGTAATAGTTTATGGAAAACTAGCATATTTTTTTTTGTAGAAAAAGTAGTGTGGCAAGTTTTTATGTTGTTGTGTGTTACTTTACTAGTATGTAGTATGTAGTAGTAATAGTAGCAGCATAGCACAAGAAGAGCCATGTGTGTGTGTGTTTGTGCTGACTTGAAATTGACTCCTGGCAATTTTTGGGAGATGTAGTGAGGAGATCCCCTACTGTTGCTATTGCATTACTTTTCCACCATACATTACCAGGCAAGCAGACTACTTACCCAAAAAAGAGAAAGAGTTGGTGTGTTGGTGAGAGAGAGAAATCCCAAAAAAAACTTGCTTGCTTCGTTTTGTGTCTGCTCTTTAGCTCGAGGCATATAAAACGACGAAAATGCGTTTAGTTTAGTTGTAGGCAAAAGTTGGGTTAATAATGCCTTGTAGCCAAATCCGGCATTCTCTCCGTCATCATCATCGTCGTGGTCGTATGCAGCACCACCAGAAGAACTAGAGCCAAAGCTGCACAGAACCAACAACAAAAGTTTATGTGAGAGACAGAGTTTTGTAGGTATGTGTATACTACGCTTTATATTTTGCCAAGGGCAGGCATGGCTCTCAATATGAGAAAAAGAGAGGATATTATGCAGACATTGTAGACATCGCATACCTAGCAAAACCAACTACCACCTCAGCCAGAGCTAGCACCAAAACGCCACCTTCGCCATCATCATATTATACAGCGCAACGTTATTAGAAGTAAATTCAACTTTGAATTCTAGTTAAGCTAAAAGGTGAATTTTAATACTGAACTGGTAACCCAAGGGTTGAATCCGCTCGTATATGTGTACATGTGGTGTTGTTGGAGGCATATCAGGCGGTGGTGGTGACTGACAAGGTACGAGGTACCCTGCTGATCACTATCACACATACTTTCATAGACCGTTGGTTGACGATGGTGGTTTAGTAGTACAGGCAGATAAGATATGTACCTATGTGACTTCGTCAGTCTTCTTGGTCTACAACTCAAAATTCCCTTGTAAATTTCTAAATAAAAAAAATTGACTTTAAATGAAATACCAATTGTTCCATTCCATACAGCTCTTTTCCGTGCAAAAGAGGAAGCTTACTTCTAAAATGGAAACTCTTGCTGCATGACCTGTTTCTGTCTTGCATTTCGTCTTTCTCATTTTCTAAGTCATTCATTATCATCGCCGTTGATCATACTATCATACCAAAGATAACAGAAAAACACACTTTCATTTATTTACGAAACAAGACACAAGATGAGATGCCTTCTCAACCACGAGTAACGTCTCTGTTTGTAGTTGTCTCTTCTCTCTTTCTCTCTGTTTGACTCACACCTTCAATTCAATTGAAGGAAATCGCAAAAATAATTGAAGCAGTTAAAGTACCAAGTACCCCATGTCAAGTCAAACAGCTTTTCATATTATTACAAATTCCCATTCCATTTTGAAGGGGGAAATACTAAAGTGATGAGGAGGACTTAAGTGGGTATACTGGTAGGAGGATGGCTGTGATGCCTTGGCTTTGCTGGCTTGGCCTGCTGCCCTCGTATAGTACCGGCTTCACCGGAGGCAATAAACAGAGCTCCTCAACGAATATATAAGTCCGACCATAGAACACAATAACAACTACTCTAGCTTCGTCGACTGTCTCCTTTTTGCATTTTTATTTTACTACACATCCACACGATTACTATTACACCTACTTATAGTTAAGCGAGAAAAAAAATGTTGTACTATACAAAACTGTATTTAAGTACATTTTATACACATATCTATTTACTTCAACACACATTCAAAAAAAAGCATGCGGACTTACTATACAATAGTCAACTAAACGTATGAAAAAAGTACGACGATGGATTTTCTGGCTGTACGGAAATCTAGCCGGGGGCATCACACTGTTAGTTTGGTAAAAGTTTATTTTGCAGCCTAAGCTTTTATTATTATTCTCTTTTTCAAATTCCTTTTCAAACTTTTTTTTAAAAGCAACTATAATACACATCCATCCAGCAAAGCAAGATCACTGTATACTCTAGAACTGGCTCATTCGTTTCGTTTAGTCGGAGCCTCCAAGTAGCCCATAGCACTAAACACACTCAAAAGGAGAGAGGGAGAAAAAAAAATAGAAAATGTTGCTGATGATGATATGTAACGTAAACGTAACATGTGCGCATTGTGTATGTAGTATGTATGCAAGAGTGGGAGAGAGAGAGAGAGAGAGAGAAAGGGACTAGCCGTCAAATAAAGTAAAAGCAACCAAAAAAAATGTATATAAGCCCACAAGGAGTAAATTGACTGGAGCGTGGTTTGCTTTTCCCTTTTCCTTTTGCTTGCTTTACACACTCACTTTTTACTACTTGCCCCGGCCTGGCCTAGCCTGCTGCCCTGACTTGGCTTGGCCTCCTTTGTTCATCGAAAAATATGATGAAAACCAAAAAGTTTGCTTGCCTTTCCCCATTTTTTTTGTGTTTGTGGATGTTTTATGAAAATGATGATGAAAAAAGGACGCTGAGGTCCTGACAGGACCATAGAAAGTATGTAACGTATTATTATGTTGTTGTAGATCACAAGAGTAAAAGAAACGGGTTTTCAAAAAAAAAAAAGTATTTTACGTAAACTACTAAACCGAATTATGTGATGATGACGATGAGGATGACTTAATAGAAAGTTGGCCGATCTCGTTCATACAAAACTAAAATATACTCTCCTTTTTCTAGAAAAAAAAACGTCGTTTGTGGAATAAAGGAATTTGCTGAATTTGTTTTGAATTATGTAAAGGTAAAAGTTATGTATAGTATTGTGAGGAGGATCCCCAGGCACTTTTTTGAAATTTGAACCAGCTGTTGTGCTGTATTAAATGAATCACTTCCTTTTTCCTGTGCTTGGCCATAGGCGGAAATTTGGAAAGAGAGTAGAAAAAAGTTTGGGACAAAAATGCGCCATGTTAATGAACACTGTACTTTACGAACTCATTCTAAAAGGATTAAATTTTGTTCTGGCAGTATACAAGGAGAAATTACGAGTTAACCCTTTGGCCTTTTCTGTTAAATAATGTGCACATCAATATCCACATCATATAGTGGTCGCAGCAATTTGAAGTCGTTGTCGTCATCGTCATCATCATTTTGAAACATGGACGAACATTATGTTCATGCTATTTCTTCTCTCTGGAATTTTCCCTAATATGGACATAAACGTCCTTAAAAGGCCATTCCCGTAAAATATTTTCTTTCAGGAAATATCATCGTATCGTACACAACTCGACAGTATTCTTTGAGCACCTGCTCTTTCCTCTCCTCTGTATACTTGTATTAAATCTGTTTGCAGACGACACCTTGTTTTATGGTTCCTATTTTGGAGTTTAAAATGAGTTTGAAAAAGATGCCATTATTGCATAAAAATTCTGGCAAACAGGTATTCAAGCAAGCACGTTCACGCACGCATGGCCATGGCACAGGTCAAAAGATAAAGAACCACTTTCAATCGCTTTCCTCCAGCAGCAAAAGATATTTTAATGGCTGCCAGGCACATTCTTCTTTTACAACTTTCATCATAATGATCATTGGTCAGATGGTCAGATTTACAATTAGTCAGTATACGTAGTATGGGATGAAAAAATAACAAAGTTGTCTCTTCTCCATCTTAAAGTCTACTTACATACTTCAAAGGCCGCACTTCACAGCAGCACCGCAGTAAACAGTCGATTCAAGTTTTTTTTTCAATTGTAATGCAACCATCCTGTGAGATGGTCCAGTCAGGTCAACATCAAAGTATTCCATTCCAAGACAAGGCTTAAAAAAGGAAAGATGTTGATGGCGATGTGATTTGATGAACCCCTAAGGTGCCTTGTAAAAAACCGCACCGTGTCCATAAACATCACATCACCCACTAACATGAACATCCGATCTCTTTTTGAGATTATTACTTACTATGTGTAAATTGTAATACAATACAGCAATAACACCGCCTTAAGAAATAGCTGACTTGCCAGACCAATTTTATGAGTGTATTTGCATTCATTTCTAACAAAGTTTTTTTTGGATTGGTTTGGTTTTACTACACACACTTGTTAAAATTCATCCGATCGCAGCATCATCATCATCAGTTTTTGGTGCCTTTTGGTGTGGCTCAGACATATTTTATGTAAAAAAAAAAGATGGGATTTCATCACAAATGCTTCCAGGCTAATTTCGTACCTTTTTTGTCATCATCATCGTCATCATGTTCATTACATATGCAGGCATGTGATTTTCTTGAAGAAACTAGCAGAAGAGCTCATCATCATAGAGAGTACACATACCTAAAATATCGTCATCCATCAAAAGAATTTTTCAGGAGAATGGGAATGTGTGTGTGTGCGCTTACCACAGGCGTTGTTTTCTTCATCTTTCCTTAGTATTCTTCTTCACATCTCTTTTTTTTTACTACATTACCCGTTTTGTTTCTTCGTTTCTTTCTTTCTCTGTTGCTGTTCCTTTTGTGTCTGTGTGTGTGACCATTTTTTGTGGTTTCAAGTTGTTTTAGTTAAGAGAGTAGGCAAAAAGGGCCTAAGGTGAAACCGCATAGATTATTCTTGTACTATATCATGTCCAATGGTCAGTGCACACAAGACGGTCATTGCATTTACCTGACGTAAAATCCATAAATTGTAAAATATACCCAGGCAAAAAATAAATTTTATGCATAACGTTTCCTTCCTTGGGCACTTTAGTATATTTCTCGAGCGGATTTGACTAAAAAGCTGTAGAGAAAATTCAGTGGTGCATAATAAAAGAAACCCTCGACAAAAACGGACAAAATGATAACACGAGCACTAACAGCATACAGTCATAAAAGTAATAGAGATTGAATACGGCTGATCGACTCGCCATGTAATGACATTTTTTAAATGACCCATTGTATTTTTTTTCTTAATC
>JAQIWN010002232.1:0-16683 GCA_034699025.1 Entomobrya cf. arborea Gr-Col-00668 | reverse complement strand
TCAATGTACTGAAATTGCTAATAATTTTTACATGAATTTTATGAGTTTGTTATGATAGTTTTATTGTACTGCAAATAACTCGCCAAGGATTTTTTACTTTGTGTACTTATGTAAATTTAGAAGTTTACTAAAAAGCAATACACAAAAACTAAATATTCATTAAATCTTGTTACTCGCATTTTTTGCACATTTATTGCAGTGTAGCAACACATTATCCTAAACATCCGAACATTGATGAATTTGTCGATCCTACCTACTCTTAGTTGGCTTTGTTGAAATTGTGATGAGTGCAAAAACTAGTAGCTTTGCAGGCGCCTTGCGCTTTTGGCAATTACCTTCAAATTGTCCAGTGACTTATTATTACGCAGTTTTAAAAATAAAAACGTGCAAGTCAAGTGCTCCAGGGGTTTTTGTACCAGAACATATTTTTGTTTACATTTCGGCATGAAATCATGATTTTGAGGATCAATACAAAAAAGTAGTAAATTAGTTTCGTTAGATTTTATGACATGTGAAATTTCCACTTAGCCAAGACTTTTGTAATCTTTAAAACTTAAATAACATGTGGGTTAAAGGTCACCAAAAACATAAATAGGATTTAGTGCATAGCTTTTTATCTCCTATAACGATGAATTATGGGAATTTAAGCAGTGCAGCTAGTTACAAAAAAAATCCATGACACGACAAAAATCAAAAAAGCTATAGAATGCCATTCATAAAAATTTATTCACCCAACTAATTCATACAAGCAACAAACGACAGACTAGCTCGAGTTCATTATATATTTTTTAACAATCATATTTTATGATGACTTGAAATTTTCCAAAGCAATAAGTAAAAATGCATGACAATAACACAAGAGTATATTAACCTTTTTTAAATGCTTACTATGTTCTGAATAACAAAAAGGTCGTGTTTTGTCCTCTGATCTTAAAAACATCAAACATAATAAAAAATACAAGCATGATGCTAGCTTTAAAAAATTGTTATGATTGGGATTTCAAATCGTATTTTTCCGGGGTTACTCAAATACAATAATTTTATTATGATAGGCATTTTGCAGAAGTCAAAGGTTTATTTGTTCGTGTTAGTTGCACTGATGCATATTCCAAAAAATTATGATCGTCTTCGAATTATTGTTCATGTTTTGTATTCCATCTAAACATGGTGGGAGGCACGACACAACAATAAATGCTTTACCAAATATTATATGCGACATAAAAAAGGCAGAGGCAACAAAAGCAATAACAAACCACATTAAAATCATTAAAAATAGTACAGCATTGCATAATGATAACTAACAACTATGATAACAAGTTCATGAAACATGTTTTTTGTATATATCATTCAAAATCAAATAAAATACTCTGCCCTCTGTACTAGCTTTATTTTATGTGTGTGAATAGAAAGATTAAAGATCAAAATATTCGTAATAATTCGTACTTGTGATTTTCAAGTTTTCTCGTTGCTCCTTTTGCTAACCTCTCAAATAGGAAGATCATTAAAAAATCTAAATTGTGAAAAATCATAAAAATAATCAGTAAGAAGGACAAAAACTGCCTTTATTTCTAATAACCAATTCGTTTGACATATTTTAAGATTAGTTTCTCATTCTATTTCTTTAAAATAAATAGTGACGTGCTAAGTAAAAGGCTTTAGTAAAGATACGAGTATGTTGTTTGATTTGGTAATCGCTTCATCCAAGATAAACGTTTCTTTTGTACTGTAATGTTGAATCAGTATCAAAAACTACTATAAAAAGTAAGTAGTAAGAAAAAGAAAAGTTCTGGAACAACACTACAGATCGGATCTTGCTGTATCCGATGTCGACTCAAACTACAAATGAGGCTTAAGCACACACACTTTGATAGTTTGTGAGAACTTTAGAGAAAGAAGGCTTGATTGGATAAAACAAAAAAGACAGACTTTTTCTCTAAACTTTTTTTTTGTGTTACTTATTTTGCCGTAAAATACCTCAGTTCAGCAATACAACTTTCAATTGGTTACACACCATTTTAAGAAATAATAAAAAGTAACTTGAATACATTCTTTTAGTGGTAGCTCGGGGGTGAAACAATTCTAAAAGATGCCAGAAAACAGTAATTCTCTGAAACCGTTACATTTAAATAGCTTTGACATTTGACTTCTTTTAGATTACGTAATAGTTACATTGCATTTATGTTTATGTAAGATACTCTACACATTTCTTACTAAATAACTTCAACTGAACGAAAAAAGAAAGAAAGAAAATCAAAATGTTAATAATAAAAATAAAATATTTCAACAAAATTGTTTTCTTCGTCCTAAGCCATGTCATATTATGAGCTTTACACAGAAGATTGAGAACAGAATGTTATCCACTCCTTCATTTCTTTGTCAAATCCCACATAAAAATGATAACCAAAATAAAGACGATGTTGCTACCGAAACAATATTGTTATGAGCGTGGATCTAATGTTAAGTCATGTAAACGAGTCGAAACCAATGACATTTTTTATTTCTCATTGCCTTTTTCTTTTTTTCGTAGCAATGACATAACTGAATTGACAAAAATAAATAAATAAATAACTATTGAACAAAAAGCATACACATTTTTTCAGATCAAACACACTTTTGAATTCCTTCAGTGTCATTTACATTGTTAAAAATAATTTTAAGCATTTTTTTAAAAACATTCTTGATGTACAATGTCTGTAAAAAGTACATTTTCAAAAGCTTCTCCTCAACTTCGTTTTGTTAACTTTAAAAATATCCAATATATACAACACACACATGAACATTACATGCATAAATACATTGAACATGTCGTTCTTTACGATTTGTTTGTCTGCATAACTTTCCAACTCAACAGTACTATTTTGTGAAAACGCATAAAATTAATAGTGATCATCAAAGTCTTAACAGGAAGCAGAAAAATTAATGGGTAAATACTTTAAGCTTAAAAGTCGTGTCTATAAAACTCTCTCCTTATTTTCTCTGTAGAAGATCATGTGTCATGAGCAGAAGACAAAAAGGAAAAAAAATCTTAAGAAATGTACAACCCGATAAGAAAAACTACTTTAATTTAATTACTCCTTCGAAAACATTCCAGAACAAGAGGGAAAAGTCATTGCTTTTATTTCTAGACATTTTCCTCCACACAAATCCAGCAACTTTTGAACTGTTTGAACCATCCAATTGGTTTGTTACTATTATTTTATTACATTACACTTTACATCAATGTATTTGCTGTGCGTGTACAAGTACAACAAAATTAGCTTTTTGTTTTAATACTTATTCGACATCCTTCATTACCAGCTTAAACCTTCTCTTTTTATTGAGATTACTATAGTCTTATAAATCCATGTGACATTTTAACTACACGCACCACAAATTTTATATCGGGTATTGAGATTAATATTATTATTATAGTTATCCTTCTAATACGATTATTTTGTAGACGCCGCAAATTCCGTCTTTATATTTATTGCCAATAGGCATTCTAAAAAGTGTCTACATTCACCAATGTATTTTCAATGAGCTCACAAAAATAAAATCATCATTATCATTATTATTATGGCTATTAATCCCTTAATATTGTCTTCCTGGAAGAAAGGCTAAACAGAACGCGTTTGTTTACACTCATCAGAAAAAAAATGCATCACGTATCTTTACATAGTTTACATCTTCTTTTCACTCTCTGCCTACACCTTTCACTCTAACGTACTACACAATTTTACGTACGCATGTAGAAAAATATTCACAAACTTGCTTTTGACTCATGAAAACGACAATTAGAAGAGATGCTCCAGAATTTACGCAGCAAAAACCCCGTCCTCTTGAAAAAAATAAAAACAAAGCTTGTCCAAAAAAAACTTGGGTCCGTACGCATACTCCTCCGCTTCTCTGCTGCATGGTTCATTCGGTGGTATGGTGGTGGTATGATGTTTTCACTGAAAGTGATGGATATAGTGCAGATATAAAGTATACACGTTTTTGTTGATAGGGGTTTTCATACCCGAAAAAAGGGACCACCGTACATAAGTTTTCTTAGTATTGTTGGATTCCGCACTTGTACTACCACAAAAAGCGAAGTTTCCAAAACATGCCATGGTATCGATTGGTATGCGCATGTTTCAAGAGGGCAATGAACTCTAAGAAAAACTCTTCTGGATCAGCATGAAAAGCATTATACCGTGCCTCCTTCTCTCAAAAACTTTTCTTCTTTTTCTCATGATGAACACCAGGAGGATGATGATGATGACGATGATAATAGTGTAGTCTTCTATCTTTTCTTTGCGAAAGCTATTATCTTTGTTGAATGCATGTAAAAAGTGTGTGCAGCAGTGAAGGTATGTATGTAAGTTGAGTTTTTTTTATTTTGAATGTGTGAATATAAAAGTGATATAAAATTTATATAAGAATCGTGTGCTCGGTATAAAAAACAACAATATCAACACATTATAGCTTTATCATGAAAATGTATTTGTTGTAATGTACGATGTGCTCTTTTGCAGTTACTCATCAAGAAAAGACGCATTTATAGGTGTACAAGCTCTTTGTTTGCATGTTTTTTTTAATGTCATGACGTGTTCTTTAAACTTTGTTTATGATAATTATGTGCACAGTGCACTGCACATTGTTGAAGTTGGGATTAAAAGTGTAACTGGGAAAATTATGCAGCTGAATGGTAAACCAGTGTCCCTAAATGGGGTACTAGCAGCTTAAATTAGATACAGATTTAGAATTTAGATTCTATCAAAGTATTTTAATTATGAATTCGCAATCATTTTAACGTAGCAATATAAAGGTATTAAATTAAAATAAATAATAAGAATTCATTGAAATTTTGACTTGAATTAAAGTGTTGAGGTAGTATTTGCTAAATTATTAAACTGGAGAAAGATTATTTTTGATGTAGATCATTATCTGAAATGTCCAAATAAGTACACAAGGGACCATTAGTGTTTGTTATAAAATATTTAGTCATTTAAGATGTGTATTCTATTTCAAGGCTTGAGTAATCGTTAAAGGGGTAAATGAGATATGTATACATATCCTTTTTGCAGTGTTGTAATATATTTGCATATTAAGTTGGAGATGTTTAAATAATTTAGACACACAAATGTGTTCAGATGTTATCAGAAATAGTGAAAATGGGGCATTTGCAAAAGCTGTAGAGTTTGATAATTTTATTGCGTTTTTGTAAACACAACTATGGATGCAAAACAGGACAACAAACTGTCGCAAATCAATAGTATGTAAGTTGATCGAAAAATCATGATAACGCACCAGGATCGTTTACATAGTCGTTTTAAATAAATTATTAATTTGATACGAGAACTACATAGAAACAAACGATAGCCAACAACCTCTCGTTAAAAGGGTTTAACCGCATTTTAGCGTAGGTAAAATTGATTTAAAAAGAAAATAATGGAGTATTGTAATAAAATCTGAAATCTATGATGAGATGAAACAAAATATTGGAGTGTATTTACAATTTTAACAATCGGTGAAAAGCAAAACCATCTATAATTATCAGTACATGTGTGTTACCTACTGAATACGACTCTGTAATTCAATTGGTAGTTACATGGCTACAAAGTAATATCAAACGGTAATAATATTTTGCTCTGTAGTAAAAAAATAAATAGCATTTCGAAAAGCTTATTATCTTCGGACAGTACGGAAAAAGCGATGAAATACGAGATATTATCAAAACATGATGCTGACCGAAACGTGATATATATGTACGTAGGTGCATACATCTAACAAGCAATACACTAATCCATAGAAAGCAATAATTTGTAGACAGCCTGTGAACATAATAGCTTTTTCAACTAAAAAGAGATGCCTTTAAAGATGTCTATTCTTTTCCTGATGCCTCATGTATCATATCATAAAAAATGATAAAAATGTAACGCTTTTTGCAAAGCAATATAGAGCCAGAAAAACTCAATTTTGGAAGTTGGAGGTGACGTGATATATTTTGGTATACTGATGTAAAGAAAATGTTGTCACGATAAAAAAATCTATGGAAACTAATCCATTAGAAAAAATATCCCTCAAATGATACGATTTACGTCACACAATAATAGTTGCTTGTTCAAGAAAATAGTGGTTCTATAAAGCGATATGTTTAACTGCTAGAAATTAATCTCAGTAAATGATGACGTATTTCGCATTTCCATTTAAATGGTACGTATAGATTCTTGGTACTTCCATTTCATTCTTTCGAATCGGCCTAAAAATATCATTAAATGAAACTGTTAATCATGGGAATCATTGGCGCTTGTTTGAGCTACGATGATGACTGATGACATTATCAAACTAGCCATCACATAACAAAAACATTAGACCAAAGTGGCAAACCAAGTCATTGGTTACTTCTAATATTAAGAATCAGCATTCACGATAATGAAATCGACACACAGTAGCTAAAATTGAGAAATGGAGAATAAATGTTTTATTTATTCTGAAATGACGTTTTGATCTGTTTTGAAACGTATAATATTTCTCGTGTCAACAAATTTGTGTGGAAGATCTGTTAAATCATCGGCAAAGTAACCGATACGAAAAAAAGGTTTAAATGCAGTTGTGTAGGTAAATTCCATTATTTCTTTGATTTGAATTGTTTACCTATTCACCTTGAAAATAATTGTGAGAAAATAATACGTAATATAAGCACGACACATGCGTTTTCGTATTGGATACAGGAGTATAATTGATAACACATAGTGAAAAAAAACTTTTAAAAGTGCTCACCTCCTAAAAACAAGGTAAATCACCATGTCAAAAAGCTACTAAAAAGTATAAAGATAAAATGTTGACGAGAGGATTTTTTAGTAAAAAAAGCCTCCCCAAAAAAGTTTCCAAAGAGAAGAACAAGAATAAAGAGTAAAAATAGCAAAAAAATGTCTTGTACTCACTCTGCTTACATCATCATGAAGAAAAATTCATCATTTTGTAAGAAACTACAAAGCATAAAGAAAAAATCACAATATATCTATCCATCTATCAAAATCTAAAAGGCACACAAAAAAAGTCTTCATAACACAAAAATAGCGACGAGATGCGAGAGAATCAGATCATTTCAAATTTCCATCGCATCGTCATCATGTGTATATATACGCAACTTATCTTAAAGAAGAACTATCACCAATATAAACAAAGTTTATATACGAAAGAAAAAAAATCCTTGAAAAACCATCATCCCATCACAATAATCATCATCATATCGTCATCATCATCGTAGTCATGAGAAACATTGAACAAAGTCTCTGTACTCGAAATAACAACATCTCATCTCATCTCTCAACCAAACAACCAAGAAAAATAATACCAAGTTAAAAAGGCAAACTTGAAGAATAAGAGGCTTACAAGAATAAAATGCATCACACGTGGCGCGAAAAGCCACGCTTTGGACAAGCACAGCAAAAGTTCAATGAACTTTCTCTCTCTCTCTCTCTTGATCATTCTCCTCGTTCAACTTTTGCCTGTCATTCTTTCTATACAACAGGGAAAACACACGCACAAACGCATTTTCTTGTGCATACACAATGCTATATAGGTATACACGCACAAATATACATACGCACTGGCAAACACACAGGGTAAAAAAAGTGTACGCCTAACAAAGTTCGTGCTGTGCGGTAATACATACACTTGGATGGGTTGAATTTATTTTGAGGGAAGGTATAATAAAAGGAATGAGAGAGAGAGAGAGAGAGAATCTCGTGTGTATATTAGGTATACATACATAATAATATTGTATATGATGATGGCTATCAAAGTATAAAATGGATCTATCTTGTGTGTACACGCACAATTCCAAATTATATGAAAAGTGCGTAGAGATAGGCACTTTCATACATTCCTTATAGGCTTAAAAAGAAAGAGACCAGCTCTTATAGAAAATTTTCACTTGACTCGAATTCCACGTGTCCCGCTCAGTCTTCCCTGCAAACATTGCAGGAAAAACTTGGATTTCTCACTGCTGCGTACACTGTGCTCCCTCTCGTTCTCTAAGCCAAGCTCTTTTTTTTGCTGCCAATGCCAAGCAGGAAAATAGAAGAGTTTCTTTCAGTTTTTTTTCTTACATGGAGAAGAAGAATTTACTGAAGTGATCTGAGAAGAGTGCGTGTGTGTATATTAGGTATATGTGTAGGTATATAAATATATGAAACTTTTATAAAAACATTTTCTGCGTCTTTTCTTTTTTTCTCGTTTTCTTTTTATATCAACCAGCAGACAAATATTCTTTTTTATCCCAGCAACAACAAACCCTTCGTCATCACCCACATCACATCACAATCATTATCCTACCTACAAAATTTTTCGTCGTTACCGAGAGAGAGTCCCAAACAGAAGAAGAAGTAACGAAGCCAGAGAGAGAGAGAGGGACATGACATGATGTGCAAGATAGTTAGAAGATGTACGCACAAAAAAAACTTACACTTGGACGACGACAAAGACATATAATCAAATTCTCACGTATACAGAATATATAGATATATGCTTGCACACACACGTCTATAAAATAAAAGTACAGAGAACGTTTTACTTGACAAAAAACATTCTTGCAAAGAAGAAAAGAAGAAGGCTCAAAAATATTATTTCATTCTCTCAGAGTGTATGACAATAATACTAAGAATAATAATAGGACAAAAGGACTTTTTTCGAAGATGGATATATGTACACAAAAAAAGTATGCCTGTTTTTGAGGAGCTTCAAAAGAGAAAAGTTACTCAGCAGTTTGGTTACTTTGCTTACAATTTTGTACTCACCAGGCACAAATTTCTCTAACAACAGCTCTAGTAATATAAATATATTTCATAATAGTATAAATTGCTAGTATGATGCATGTAAAAATCTTATTTTGTTATTACAAAATTTGTTAGTTCACTACTCACTTTGTACACTTGTGTCATATTTTTGGTGCTCTTGTTTTGTTAGCTCATCACATCACATTCACATCTTACCAAAAGCCACACGAAAGAGCATGTATGTGTTATTATAAAAAAATACCCTGGTGTACTTAGACACGAATATGCCAAGGAGAAAATTTCATTTTTTTCCTAACTCAAGTCAGTGAGACATAGACAAGTAGTTGCATTTTATCCAGGATATTACCAAGGATATTATGTTTGTTGGTGAAGAAGTGCCATAGGCAGACACCCTTTTTATTGCTTACGTACCACTCTCTTCCTCATACTAAAAGCTCATCTTGTGCTCATATTATAAACGATAATAATAATATTTTGATATTAATATTTAACTAGTTTGCAGCATGTGTGTCTGCCTGCACTACAATTTTTTCTTATAAATTTTGGGGTGCTTTGCTGTCGTGGTGCGTGGTGGCATGGCATATTATACAAAAATGAAGACATGCCTTGTTAATATAAAGATGACTATAAAATGTAAATATAAATTTGTCTATGATACTTGTTTGTAATGGACTTATTCATAAACACGTATCATATCATAACATATAGCTTTATTACTACTCCAAAATATTTTCCCTCTGTTTACAGTAATATAATAATGATAACATTTTATATGTTGTAGTTACAGTAGCAGACAAATTGTGTGTAGACTTTTCCCATTCATTCACTCGTTTATATAGTTTTGCTGGCACAGAAGCCAAAAAGAGAAGAAAAAAAACTGCAAGGAAGGCGAATACTTTATTTTGTAAACAGAGAGAACAGCGTTGAACGCAACAAAACTAATAATAAGCACAAACTTTTTTGTAACCAAATGGAACATGACATGACAGGAGAAAGATATGAGGATTTTTTGGACATGAGTTGACTTCACCAAGCTTGTTCTCTTGACTTCTCTTCCGAGTTTTTTTCTCTTTCCATGTCTCTCTCTCTCTTTCTCTGATTCCATCCATATCTAATATTGTAAACTGCACGTAACATAACGATAACGTAAACAAAAGCCACGTTGTATTATGTGTTATGGCTCGTATTCTAGGTTGTGTCTTGTAGCAAACGAAAAAAAGCAAACAAATATTTCGTGCAAATTTATATAACGAGAAACTAGAGCTTCTCCTTCATCATTCATGATTACACAATAATTTAAAGGATTGAAAATAAATGCCTGGAATTTGAAAAATTAATATTGTCATCATTAAACTTTGTACTGAAAACATGACAAATAACATAATAATCATTATAACTTTTTTTCTTTTTAAGTATATAATTGAGTTTTAGGGTGTATGACTACAAGTAAACTGTATAATTAAGAAGTTTCTCTTTAATAACTATATTTATTTAAGTTGTTATTTGTTAAATGTCACATTTTGATGTTTACTATGTCTTTTTACGTCTTTTACAGTTTCTTTAAAAACATCTACCAATTGAAAAAAGTAGAAGGCATGTGAAGTAATAATTGAAAATAAAATAATTGAAAAGATTTTGCGTAAGAATATTATGTTCATGTTCATACTTTATACTTCATACACAAAAAATAGTAATATAGTTCTGTTTTGTATAATATAACCGAATGGTGACAATGCATACGAAAAATAAAAATTGCACTTGAATTTGTTAGTCTTCCTAAATAGGCAAACTCTTTGAATGATGGATAGGTTGAAAAGCGTACGTGATTTTGAACAAAATGAATATTTTTGTTTACTTTGCACTTGAGTGATTCACCAGAAAACGTTACTTTGCTTTTTGAAAAAGTTCTGTTTATGTAAAGATAACATTGTGTTATTATCGTATTTTATTTTACCCCAACATTAGCAACCAAGCAATCATATCTCATCAAATCATTTATATAATCGTGTGACTCAATACAATTGTAGTCATTATTTGAGATTCGCAAAGATCATGAATAGTAAACTTCGTAACAAAAATTTCCTCATTTTTTCTGTTATTGTTTGTTTGATTACGTTTACATAAAAATAGATGGACGTGATGATGAAAATAACAGAAAAAATTGTTGTTCGGTAATGACAATGATCAAAAAAGTTTGTCATCAAAGCATATTTTCTTCATCTTCACTACCACTTTATCCTCATATTGCTCATGTAACATCGTATGACGAAATTTTTTAGGGTAATCGGATAAATAATTGACGTCAGATCAACCCAACCATGAAAAAAATACATGGACTTTCTAGATTCACTTCCGTTTCACCTACATGTCTTTTACGGTTACTTGTTCTTTATTCTTGTTTTTTTCCAGATGGTGCAAAACTTTTCAATCCTAATGGAGTGATAATGACTAATGACATGACATTGTGTAAAAACTTTTTTGTTTCCGTGTTCCACGTGTGTCTAAAATCTCTAGACAATGTAATTATCGGATATTGTTTATTTTTCTCTTTGATGTAGTTCTATTTTTCTTTGAATCTTCTTTTCCTCCGAAAGACGCTTATGCATTTACACAAGTTCATAGTAACCATTCCCATCACCACGTCACGTGTCCTTGTACTTGTGTATTGTTTCTAATGAGATCTGGGAAAACTTTTCTATTAATTCTATAGTTTCAATTTCTAAGAACTCTATAATAGGTAATAGAGGAAATTGTATTTGAACTTATCAAGAGCAAAAAGATAACGCAACTAGTTTGCTACTAGGTAAAAGTTTGTTTAAATAATTTTTGTTTTGTCTGTGAAAATGCAATTACCTAATTATGTTCCACGTAATAGAATCACTCACCAGTATATTGACTGCATTATAAATTAATAGGTATATCATTATTTTTGTACTCATGTTTGAACTTGAACGTAAAATAAACCCGTCTCCCGACCAATTCATTCATTAAATCATCAAAAGAAGTAAAAAGACAAAGGGAAAAGTTTTTGTCTTGAAAATGGGCTGGTGAAAGTTTACGTTAAACGATGCTACAACGTCTAATTAAACAATGTATGTGCTTACTTACATGCTCTCTCCTCTTCAAAATGAATTATTTTCTTGTGTCTGAAAGGGTAGCTTTCCTTTTATCCACCCATTTATTTCGTAATATCAGGTTGCTTTTGTGGGTAGTAATGTCTTACATAAGCATAATGTTTATATTGAAATAAGAGGTGCACTTTACACACACTTTCATAGATTATAAAGAGACCACAGTGTACAAAAACACACATGATGCACACACAATTTTTACTACTTCATGTTTAGAGTTCACACATTTCATATTATACGCTTTAATAAAAGTGCAATTTTCTCCCCCTTCTTTACTCATTTCTCCTCATTTACTTTCCTCACACAAGTGCATCTAAGTATGTGAAGAACGCATAAAATAATGGGGAGACCATTTGTAATGTTTGTATGGAGCAAAGGAGAAAAGCTTTATGACATGACCAAACAATGTAATATGCAAGCTATATTCCTATCTTTCCAACCCATCATCAACGACAGGGCAAATTACTAAAGAATCCTTGTCCATCATCATGGATGACAGAACTGTACTCAAAACATACCTTCCCAAATTATTCCCACTGGATCCACTTTGAATTTTGTATGAGGAGAAAAACACGAAGACAACGAAGAATCTTGCACAATTTTCTATATTGCATACTGCACAAGGCTATACGGCAATATACCTAATATTCTCTTAATACACATTATATATTCTTTAGAAGAACAACAAAAAACATAATAGTTGTAGTGACATATCGTCTTCATTCTCCTACCATCATTCCACTTTTTTTACCCCTTCCGTTCTTGGATTACAAGTTACGTAATCATGATGATGAAAATGCCGTGTATAATGAAGACACGAACAAAACGAGTACAAGAAGAAGGATAGATGTTACAAGGGGTTATTACCGGTTCCAGGAAAAAGGAAATTGTGTATACGTTCACCCTCTATCTTTCTTTTCAACATTTTCAACTTTATTTTCTCTCAAAAACTGTTGTCCCTTTTCCTCCCAATTTATCCTACCACCTTTCTCCGTTGTTCACGTTATTTTAAAAATAAACTTCTTAAACCTGCTTCAAAGAAAACATGTTTGGTATGGTTGCACACGTGATTTTATTTTCAATTCCAATAAAACCATTAAGTGAACTAATAGACAACGAATTACATAACATCCATGTATCGAAGTACATACTGGGGAATTAATTGGTAGATTTACGGCCCAAGAGGTAGTTTTTCACGTGATATGTCAGTTATTGTTAGCCTTGCGGTTAGTTAGTCTTGTTCTTTTCACTTTCAAGATTATCCGGAATCACTTTTCCTTATTCCTACAAAAAATCATCATCAAAGCTATTCTTTTAAGCAGATAATTTTGTACCTCCCAAATTTATTCTTTTGGGCGATTAGAAGCTCATTAGAAGCAAGGAATTGCATTCATTTTTAGCAAATAACTAATTGTTGTTCCAATTAACCACAACCGTTGGTTGGGAACAATGCTATTACCTAATGTACAACTTGACATTTTGTTTTTTTATTTCTGTGTAAAATATTTTGTTACCTTTCCATGAAAGATTCAAGAGGGGGATGGTTGGTTTGGTGGTGAGTACAGAGTGCAGTGTACTTTAGCTACCCCACCCATTCGATTCTACAATGGATTATTTATTACATCCCATTTGTTCTTTTTTATTATTTTTATGCTATTCTTCACTTACACGAGTGAGCACTAGAAACAAGAAAAAAAATCTGTAAAAAAGTAATATAAACCTGTAATAATGTCCATTAAATATATGTTAAATTTTATTTTTTTACTAAATGATAGTACATATCCACACATTATTATAGTTATCCACTACTACACAACAATCATCATGATATCTTATTGACTCTTCTTCTCGTTCTCATTCACTGTACAAAACAAGTTGTAAATGTAATGCAAATGGCATGGGATCTCCATAAGTGAAGTAGGAGTGAGAAAACAAGAGTATAAAAATAGCCTGTTGCCAGAGAGGGAAAGAGAGACAAGAGGAGGGTTTGTTCGGCAACTTCTATAAACTGGAAACAAGTTGGGTGATGATGATGATGTTGATGATGTTTTGGATGGAGTCAAGATAAGGCAGGTTGCTAGTTAAGTAGTTCAGCAACCACAAAAAAATTTATAAATAAGCTTAATCATTCTGAGGAGAGGAGCCACCACCTACACGATTCCGCCGCATTGTTATGCTAGATGAATATATATACATGTTTTAAATACATTCTGCAGAGTAAATTCTCTCAGCATCTCTCATACAATATATTATGGTGAAACAGTGAACCGGTAATGAAAGCGAGAGAGAGAAAAAAGAAGCGTTTCATTTTCATACCATCATCATCATCAACCAACTTGCTGTTTTACTTTTTTTTATATATATGCTTATACGATACACAAACGGGACAGTAAGGGCAGCAACAAACATACAAGCAACTTCTCTTTTAGATGTTGGATGCCACCAGGTTTCACAAAAGTTCCGGAAACAATTAAGTCGTTCACAAAACCCTAACGAGCTCAGCCAAGTGTTTAGTATCCGTGATGATGATAGAGTTGTGGGAGCTTTAGGACGTACGCTTTTTCCTATTTTCACGACGAGCTTCTGGCATTATCATTATAATCGCTAGAAAGAGAGAGAGAGAGAAGGCAAAAATATCCCCTTTTTGTTTTGTGATCAAAACGAAATAATACTTCATTTCGCCTTCAAACCAACCAACGGAATTCCTCTGTATGTAATATCTAATACCTATATACTATTTCATTATTATGATCACGTAACATAAAACTTAATATTAAGTCCATTCCATACTTCACATACACAAAAACAGTAAACATTAAATACTTGGTGTGTTGTTGTGTTGTGTGTAGATAATTTGCATACTATTACCTACACCCAAGTTAAAATTAAAAACCAAACAATGGTAAATAATCGTGGTAACATGCGATATCTATGAATTTTTTTACGGAGGAAGCTCTAAAAACTCATTTTACTTCCCTTACAGCAAAAACATGCATAAAATTTAAAACAAGTTGTATAATAATGTAGAAAATAGGATAATTGTAACTGTAGCAATGTTCAAGATATTCAATAGTTTTTTGTTGTACTGTGAGGCCCCTGGTAATTGTGGACGTATTTCTCAGAACGAAATTGGTTGTAAATTTGATATATTATTTTGGTGTTCATTTTCAATTTTTCATATCAACCAACCCAACAAAAAAGTGTGGAACACACAAGTAACAAATAAAATAACTAAATATAATAAATAAACTGCCAAAAAAAACTAGAAGAAGAAGAGAAAAAATGCTACGCAAAAAAACTAACACAAGCTGTCATTCTTTATTTCCATACATTTCAAATCCATTTGGTTTCTCTGTTGGGTATCATTACAATGATGAATTCACCTTTTTCTCTTCTTTACTGTGAAAATATGAATTATTTATGGGTCTTCCGTATAAATATTTATAGTAGTACACTACTAGTCAAACCTACAAAAACATATTGTAAATGGAGTTTTATACAAAGTAGTACGAGAGTACTACCATCAGCATCACACCAGCAGCTTTGGTTGAAAAAGTTTGTAATGATCTTTAGCTGTCCGTTTTTCGAAACTCCTATAAATAAATTGGTTCGTGCCGAAGAGGGTAACTCGAGAAGAATAATGGTTACTTTCCAAAGAATAAACTTGTAAACTTGTATGGGTATTTCTTTCATGGCAGGTATTTTTATCTCACAATGTTTAGAAAAAAAGGAATGACAAAGGGTACGGTACGGGTACAGTGAATATTTAGGTAATGGTGAAAAAAATACTCAGATTCTTTTCCATTCCTTCAATCAAGCGGACATAAGACATCGTCAAGTTTACACAACTCCTTCACACCCGTCCACACAAACACAAACCTTTATCGCCCAAGCGTTTGGGGTCGTGCTGGGAGAGATAATGCACACTGAGTGCTTTTCTCTCTTCTTCTTTCTCCTTGCCTATTTTGCACTTGTTATTTTTGGGTGCACATATAAATTTTATTAGAACAGAACAACATCAAACAAGCACGTATTTAAGAAAAAAGAGGAGCATCTTGAAAAAAAAGAAGACAAGGAGGACTATGTACTGTACTTGTACTCTGTGCACAGTTGCACCAAAGGTAAAAAAAAGGAAAGGGTTTAAAGAATAAAAGATGCCTTCTGTGTGATTACATATTTTTTCTCTCCTTCAGCCTCCTCTCTAGTTGCACAACAGCATGGCACGGCATTCAGTTGCTTTTTCCTCTGAAGCATTTTTTCCCAAACACCCCTTTCTTTTCTGAAGAAGTAGAAATGATGTAGAAAAAAAAGTGAAAAAGAAAAATGATCGAAAGAGATAGATACAAAGGAGAAAGGCAGGTGGAGAAATAACAACTTTCCACTTATGTGTACTCACCCAAGTATATCTGCTGGCAGGTTGAAATATGCCGTGAGTGAAAGTACATGAGTTTTAAGGAGGAGAAAGAGGGGATGGCACGACTTTCTACTCTACTCTCTTGTGAATGTCAATATACTATTTTTATTTTTTAGGTAAATATAATATGCTTTCTGATAGATCACGACGAGACGAGTCGACGAGAGTGTGAGAGTTTTTCTTCTTTTTTTTGGTGAAGCGAAGCTGAAATTTTCTCTCATTTCAAAGTCAGTTGACCTGTTAAGGGGGATTCATTATTGCGTAAAATTATTTTACAAAGGAAAAAACTTTCTAGGTAGACAAGGAGGCCAAAATTGTTTCATGTTACGCTACGTTTTAAGGTAGTTATGTTGAGCTGGTTGATGTAACAAGA
>JAQIWN010002231.1:0-16684 GCA_034699025.1 Entomobrya cf. arborea Gr-Col-00668 | reverse complement strand
TTATCTAAAAACGACCCCAAACAAACTTTTTATTTTTTTGAATTTTTAACAAAATCCTCCGTAGTTGAAGTGTTAAGCGTAGGTATAGGAGTCTTTTTGGTTTTGTAAACGTGGGATGTGGGCTTTGTTCGTAATAATTACAACCTCTGCATGTCCAGCCGAAACATAGACATGATTGGCAATCGTGCGCTAAACCGTCTTAAACTACTCTAGTCTAAAACTATTCATTTAAATGGGAAAATACTAGCATAATGAATATCGTTTGTTGGTTGTAATCTGTCTACTGTTTAATATGATAGAAAGTCTTCATACCACTATTTGAATAAATTCTCAAAATAACGTTGAAAAATCTATGAAAACCGCTTTTTAGGCACATTTAAACTTGTCGTTGCGTTGCCAAATACAAACTTTTCGATTATATGCATTGTAATTTTTGATAATGTTGACTAATGATTCTTTATTTCTTTTTTTTACAGGTAAGTACCAACAATTTGAAGTCTTTTTGCCGTTTGTCCGCCATAATTGTTCTACAGACCAGGGAAGAGCATCGCGTCTACAGTTCGCCAAACTACGATTTTTTCAACATTTATTTACTATTCATAAAAATATGCATGCAATTCCATTATAACTGTATTCAAGTTTTTCGGCCATTTATAACAAAAATATATAGCATTAGTGTTTCACTGGCATTCATCTTTCAAAAAAAAAACGTTTTTGAAATTGAAGTGTAATGGACAAACTTTAATAGTTTTTGGACCAAGAATAACCTAATGACATGCAGCTAGTTGACCTTTTTGCTCTCTAAATATAACAAGGTGTTCGTGAAAACTATGAATAAAACAAATAATTTTTCGTTATCTCTTGCACGAAATTTAATATTTCATGAGGGAAAGGCTAGAAATTTCCTGGAAAAGGGAGTAACGTAACAGAGAAAAGGATGGTGGTAGCGGATGGATAACAGGTTTTCCTTTTACAGATAAAATAGAAAGTCAAAACTTACTAGAAACTAAGCTATAGTCACGGCACGTGTAGATACAATATATGTATATGTATGTCAGAAATACGATCAAACAAGCAAAAGTTGGAACAAAATTTGACATACATCTTTCCCTATCTATCTCTTCTATTTTGAGTCAGAGTCAACACTCTGGTTTTCAGACTAAAAAGCTGCAGGAAACGGATGAGACACTTCGTCGAGAGAAAAGGCGATAAATGTTCCACAAAATGTGTGATATTGCGCTAAAGCCTGTCTTTTTAAATAGAAAATATTTCTCCGAACACAACCAAACTAGACCATGTTCCACGTTTTGTAAACTTACTCATTTATTTTTCCCCAAAATGGCAATATTGTTGAAGAGAAAATGTTATGACGTTGCAGATTCCACCGCTTTCTTACTCGGTTAAATACTGCCACTACGTGAGTAGTTGCAGTAATGTTATTATTGATGATGGAGTGTCTAAAAGCAGAAAGGTAGTAATAAGTAACGGGCGTGTATGGAAACAGGTAAAATGGACGGCGAGACTGTCAGACATTATAGCCACATTAAACTGTATACACCTATATATGCATATTATTATGTAAGTGTATCACTAGCTGCAAAACAGAAGTATACTTGAGATGATGGTTTATACGAAATGTGTATCAGCAGAACTTATCGAAACCCCCAAAATAGTAATAGTTATGTGTTATGTCGATGCTCTTACTGTCGCCGCTGTTTGCTGCTTTCACTCTCTCTTTCTATTATGGTTGTCATTATGCCAAATAGCCTCTCCTTCAAGCGTTTCTTGGAACCACACTCTTCTCTTTGATTGCGAGTTTTTAGCTCCTTTCACTTTTGCTTTCACTCTCGACTTTGTATTTTTGTTGTGATGATGGTACAGCAGTGACGATGGAGGCTACTCAGTCAGTCACACAAACCAGACTTACATGTAATTTGTTAGAACTTACTGAATGCTTTTACACAGAGTCAATGTTCGACGAGCGTCCAAACAAGCCAACTCTCCCCCTACTTGCATTTTTGGTAAAATTGTATAGGAACAGCAAAATCACTTTTTTGAGCTCCGCTATGTCATTTCTTTGACTTTGCTCTAGACTTTTATTATGAAACCACTTTATGAAACCAGCATTACCAAATATTTATTAAATTTCTCGACAGACATGTTGCCGGGTATGAATAGCCTAGATTAAAATAAAACGTCATCAGCGGATGGCAAAAATGTATGAGTTGGATTGCTCTATTCGTGAAACGGTGCTGATGACGGTGACGGTTTGTTGATGTGTACGTCAGTTTTGTAACCGTTCGATTATTATTACAGAGTACTCCTCTCACATTTCGCTACAAAAAAAACTAAGCGGCACACAGTCGGAAAATGTGTAGCAAGATGTGTACTTTAACTATTGCTGTTGCTCTTATCTCGATTCTTGATGACTTTTCAGCATCGGAACAATGCCAAGTTTACTTCGTTAAGACGAGAAACAAAAGTAAAGAGACAGGACAGAGGAAAGACTGAAGCAAACATTTTCGCTATGTTTGGTTTGAAGAAGCCATGGTAGACCAGGCGCATAAATAGACACGTTACTCAGCAGAAAAGCAGATGGAAAGAAGCAGCGCGTGAAATGTTGCTGTTTAAGTTGATAAGGCATAAAAGAAACTATTCATCATTGTTACTCAAGTTATTAGTTGCGTGGGACTATGTATGTTGTATGTATTTACAGATCTTTACGTAACTTGTCTGGTATATACTTTGCTATTTTTCTTATTGTAAACGTTGTTATTATAAGCTTTCAGGAAAAGTCGAAAAGCCTGTCTTTGTATGCCAAGCTATGTGTCACTTCAAAAGAAAAAAAACTACGCAACCACATGAAACTACACGCATGCTGTTAAAGAAGACTAACATGTCATTCAGATGACATGATCTTGTATACACTACACACAGTACATCATATTATATTATGTGACTTACCTACTTATAATTATAGACCTTCTAGGATTTGCGTGTTTGTCTGGTCCCATATTCTTCCGACACTACCACCAACCAGCAAAAAATATATAATATCGTTCGCTTTTGTTTTTCTTTTTTGCCATTTTGTGAAAGCAGACACTTTAGATGAACTTGTGGTATATTATTACTTCCTTTTCAGTAAAAGCGTCACTTTTTACCACCACTCGCATTTCTCAAAAAGTGGCTTTGGCAAATATTTTAACGGCATAGCAAACATGTGCTCTTTATTATAGCAAGTGCATAACAAAAGGTAGCACATATACCGACAGGCTATTATTATTATTAGCAGTTTGCAAGCGGGTAGCAGGTTTGCATACTTTCATTATGAGTCCAAAGAGAAAATGAACTGGGTTCCACACACGCACATTCTTTCCTGCGACCAACAAACCATGTCATTATCAACAACAGCAGCAGCAAAACGCAAATCTACCATCAGCATACTTTCTAAAAATGAAAAAAAAAATGAATGAGTCAATGAAGCAGTAGGAGAGCAAACATAATTCCATGCATTGTAAAAATGAACGACGAAGCTAACGAAAAAACTGAAAAGTTGCAATCAACGTCAACATTCGCTATCAACCTATCATCATTACACGTACACACACAACACATCTAAACAACGAGAAAAAATTCCGGAAGGATAAAAATTGCTTACGCAAAAAACATTATATACAGAGACAGAACAACCCACACGTGTGTACAAACACAACAGAAAAGTAATTTCCCGCTTTTTACTTATCGTGTGAGTGTGCTAAACCTTCATCCTGTCTACTTTCGACGGGGTTTCGTTATCCACCATCACAATTCATGTAACAGTATAGACGTAAAAGAGGAAAGCTTATCTGCCTTTCTCCCGTTTACATTTTTGAGTTGTACTTCATTTTAAAGGAGTACAACAGCAGTAGAAAATATTTTCCACCTGCTCATTTTGAATTCCCAAGAAAATAAAACACTAATACAGAGATTACATGTTGTTTTTATGTGCGTGTGGGTACTCTCCAGTGTGAGAAAATAAAAAGGAAGTGTATTTTTTTCATAAGAATATTTTCATGAAAAATTCTCTTTCAGTCATTTCCTACTTTTCGCACTCCCATCACAGCTCTCACATATAAAATTATTGTACAAGAGTTTGCGCCTGCTGTGCGGAAAGTGAAGGTCGCATTAAGAAGTAGGGAACGTAATAAATGTTTGTTACTGCTGCATATGTTCTCTATTATGGGCTGGTTTTTAGAAGGCGGATGCTAAACTTTCAATAGGAACCTTGAGTGCTTGCTTGAAAGAGGCACACAAACAATTGTGTTGTAATTTCGATAATTACAATGAAATCGCGAAGGTATGCATTATTTTTAGTATTTATTTGAGCTTTTACCAGATATTATATATTTCACTAATAACAGTTCAGGTAAATATGATTTGCTACTTCTCTGATTTTTTTAGAAATCAATTTGGTACAAAATGCTTTTTCTAGAAATGCTCGTATAAGCTTAAACTTTTTGCTGAAATACCAAGGAATAAAAATGCAAATACGTCTAATCCTCTTACCAAAGCCACAAAATACTATAGGTTCAGTTTCATTATATCTCAATTTAATCTAACGGTAATTCCAGCAAGTATGCATACGAGAACTCCATACAAATAGTTTAATTACAGAAAAAGCCTCAAGCAAATAAAGTATTTAAACAGAAAAACGCCCGTTTATCTTGGATAAAACAATAATCAGGAGAAAATTCTGGATGAAGAGGAATAGATAAAATCAAATAAAAATTATTTCCTTTCAAAAAAATAAACGTAAAGAAATTTTTCAAGGACGATATCAGTAAATTCTCACATTTTCTAAACATGGATCATGAAAAACATGATGAAAAACTCAATTGCATTAACTAAAAATTCCAACAAAATTAAACTTAATACTTAAAAGCAATACAACAAGGTGAAAGCGAATGAATGGAACCATGAACAATTTTTTTGGACAAGCTACCGTACAGAAAAAAATAGAGCAAAAATAATTATACTCATCAGCATTTCTTGGCACGCACAACTTCAAAATATATGACCATTTTCAGTTTTAATAAGAAAAATGTACACAAGAGCAGGAAAGCTTGTGGCTAAAATGACATTTTTTGCGGAGAAACTTAATCTGTTGATCATTAACTTTTCATAGTATACAACTAATTTGCATTTTCTACATAACACTCCAGTCAACGCCAATACTCTCCACAACCATCATTATCATCGTCAGTTTGACTTTGTGCTCACTACTGACTTTGGCTTGACTTGAATATTTTTTTGGTTGTTTTACCATGTCCGGAAGTTTTGTAATTAATATTGCTTTCCCTTATATTAAAAGTGGCGGAGTAACAACAACCAACAACAGCGTCAACGACAAACCCACTACCAGTCAAATCCAAACAGTGAAATAGCATGTGATATTGTAGAAGTTGTACACAGTCTTCCATAGCTCAGAGGACAACATGACAAAATGTTCAAAAGAGAGCTGCTAGGCTCCACAGCTCTTTTGAAAATGAAGAATACTTTTATGGAATGATGTTGAGTTTGAACCGTGCAGTAACATGCATGATGGCAGTCTTTCTAAATGACTTTTTGTGGTGATGGTTGACTTTACTTGCAACTGGTTTTAATGTTTCCTTGTTTTAAAAGCTACCATTTTCACCAGTTAGCTTTATTAAATTCATAAACTTGCCTGTGCTCACAGCAGCAGCTCAGAGCTGTTTGACACGCTGGCATAATATGGATTGGTAGGCTGTTATATATATTTTTTAGAATGGCAATGCTTGAGAATGTGTAGTTATGCAAGTAAAGTTTCTGGTGGAGCACTAGACCCACGTCAATATGAAAATGAATGCCCATGGACATGATTTTATGCTATATATCATTCATGCTCGTTCCTAAAGTTGTTCTTGTACTGAAATAAGTCCTTAAAGAAGTCCATGATGTGGAATAAAAAAGTGAAGTCAATTTTATTATGTATAAGTGGATTTGGTTTTTTGAAGAGAGGGAGAGAGAGTGTGTGTGAGTGTAGTATGCATTTAATACTGAGCTGTAGACATCAAGCTAGTTTTTTAGTGCTCTCGTAAGGAAGTGCACAATATGTTATGTATGCTAAAATGTACAACTCAATTTAGGCTTACATAAAACTTGCCCATAAATGTCTCTATTCGGATTGATTTATGGAACTTTTAAGAAAATACGATGACTTGAGTGAGTGAGTGACTAGAGGTCCTTGTAAACCAACCTAAAAGTATGTTTCTGTCTAAGGCTTCTACATATAAGGTAGTTTTTGTTTTGTACAGACAAACTCAGTGAAGAGCAGTACATTATACAGCAACAAAATACGTTATCTGCCTTTTCATATATACAGTCATCAGGTAAAAAAAACTGTATATAAAAATTGTATGCTCATTAATATACTTACACACACAAAATACAACCACTCTGAATAGAAGCATGTCGTAATTTTCTTCCTGTCACGTATTATCTTCATTTCACATTTTTTCACGATGACAAAGATAACAGCAATATTGTAAAAAGGTATTAGAAGAGAAAGAGAATACTTCAGTGTTTACAGACTGTAACATCAACATGCATTTCACTTTTCATTGTTGAGTGAAAACAGGTTAGTGGTTGGGAAGGAAGTAATATTTAAGCTGGTTTAGTTCGCTTCAATGGTAGCCTTACTAAACTGCCGTACAATTTTGGAACCTATTCTTAGCTAAACAAGTAGGTACTTGCCACATTACGCATTATAGAAAGCGTAACATACACAATGATGCTTAAATGTTTAAAGAAAGGACTCGAATTCTACTTGGTAGATAAAATATCGACTGGGTTATTCATAAAAAAATGGTAGCTGTGGCTTATGTGCAACATTTAACATGTTGTGCGTGCTTATATTTTAGGGTACTATCAAACTAGGACATTATACATTATATGGGCGAACGACATAGGCCAATATTTTCTAGGCAGTTTTTTTGCTGTTATTGGATGAAAGCGATGAAAGGAGAAAAATTGCCAAATCTTGTCAATCTCTATTAATGTAGTTGTTTGTATAATGGTGCTTATGTCATGAAAGAAAAACACGTGGATACAAAGTTATTGTTAAAATAAGCACAAATATAAAAAAAAACCATGCGTATAATTCTATATTGTGAATGGTGATGCATGTATTACTTCTTTATACGCACGTAGAATCATAGAATTATATGAAAACTAAAAATATAACCAAGAAAATCCATAATAATCATTTTTACTACATATGCTGACGTCATTTGAGTCTGAAAGAAAGCTCACAATGTCTACTTAGCATACATCTAATAATTTGTACAAATATAGAAGTAGAACACATTTGTTTCGCATATTATTGATTGATCAAATATACAAAAATTAGAGCAGAAAACCATTTAATCATTCAACTGAAGTAATTGGGTAAAAAATACATTTTTCATGCATTGTATTTTGTTTCCAAAATACACACAAGCATATAGATCAACTGTTTTGGAAGTTTTTTTGTGACTTACCTGTATCATTGTGTTATTATATGATACATATGTCATATTATAGCATCCCGAGGCAAATTAATTCTTAGTGAAATTAAAAAAAAAAATTATAACAAATCTCACAATCATTACTTGCTAAGTTATACTAATTCATTGATACTAATTTAATTTATCTGACATTGTAATTAAGACATACATACAAATATACAAATGTTATCGACACTTTGTATTGAATCCAGATGCGCAGATCCAGAGTTTCTTTTGTGAAAAGACTCTAACTGTTTATTTTTTGTTTAATTAATGTTCGTTTATCTATAAAAATGACCGTTTCTTTGTTATAAATCTGAGCTTGTCAGCTGTAAAAACCTAAGCACATGATTATTTTATATTTTCATGAAACTTGTAGTAAGAATTTGGCAAACAATAAGTTTGTTCAGCCTTTGAAATAACTGGAAGGTTTTGTGGGTTTGCTTGGTCATGACGAAGATTGATACGAATGTCATATAACTCAGTGCTAATGATTTATTTGATGGTCTCACAACAAAGTTGCGTGCATTGCCTCTTTTTCTTCGTCCTTAGCCTCTGGGAGGAAAGGGAAAGCATTGCCTTTTCCTTTCTATGTCGCAATCTCTAACAGGAACCTCCATACTTTTTACCTGTTTTTCTTACCTAAGTAACATGTACATAGGTTGTAGTCGACTCTAAAACATTTCCTATGACCTCTGTTTGACATGGTGCTTATCGCTCAAATAAACACATCAATTATTTCTCTGGATGAGTGTGTTAAAGTAATGATAGCTATTATATCGTTTGAATTGATATAGGAAAAAAGTGCATGTTGGACTTCGATTAGGAAGTCTTTAAGGGCCAATTCTGAAGCAATATTAGTACACCAAGTACAAGTCAAGGTGTTTTATCAAAACAGAAATTTATTTTTAAATGCAAGGTCCACCTACAGTTCATTTGTCCTGAACGAAAACCGACAAAGCTTTGTCGGCTAAAAAGAAATTTGTTCTATAAGAAGGAAAGCATTAACACTCAACTATTGGCATAAAGTAGTTCAAGTACAAAAGAAAAGTTTTATTTTTTCTATCTAGACTCGACTATTTAAATAGCTGTCGATGGTAAAAATCGATTTCTGGTTCACCTACATTTATTTTGTTGTCACTCTGTAAGATCTATTATAAGTATTTGTATTGGAATTAGGAGCAGTTGTGTACAATTTGTACATTTGCAGCCTACAATGTAAAGTAAAGCGTTTCGCACTGAAGTCAACTTGGTCCTCCTGACTATCATGATTCTGAACAGTGAACACAGATGAACTATTTCGTTCAACAAGACTTAAATGATTAGAATGGATCGCAATAAATTACAGTAGAAAAAGTGTGATGTACTGCAGAGTATACCTACATTGTGTCGTCTGGTTGTGAACTTTCAGCTACCCATATAACACGATAGTACACAAATATGAATACGATTTTTCGGGTATGTATGTTCAGTAAAAAATACAATTTACAAAAAATCTTCCTTGACTCTTTACTGTTTTCTCTCTGCCATTTGATCTTCAACAGCCAATGCAGGTTTATCACATGATCACTCAAAAAATCTGCAACAGCCAACATTACATTTTGTCTGAAAACAAGAGCAATCACACTTTTCGACACGTCAACATAAGTATTGTACAAAACAAAAAATATGCCACTTAAAATTGTCAAACAAAGCAATACACAGATTAACATTTTGACTCATGAACTAAACTAGAAGTCTTAATTTTCGTAATGCTACCGAGTTCGCTATGAAAATTTAATGATTCATATAGAAATAAAAAAGTCATATATATTTTTTTGCTAAGCTTTTGAAATCAAATATTAAGCCTTAAATTTGCCTAATAGTGATCCAAATAAACCACTCCACAATACAATCTAGAGTTAAACTCAGTTCTAAAAACTACATTTTTATTGAATTCATGGCTTCCTATCAAAAGGCCACAAAATTATCAAAAAATCTTTTTATGAAATCTTTTATTGTTCATTGTGATATGTTATGAAACGAGATTACGTATACATACTCATATAGCCAGTTTAATATTTTTAATGAAAATACATTGCATGTAAACCTATTTGAGCCTTTGATAAACTTGTTATCCAAACTTGCTAAATTCGTAAATCCTAGTAATGCCCGATTTCAGGACATTTAGTGACTATTTATAAGCATAACCGTAATTTTCTTTTATACCCAAACGGGATAGAAAGCAATTCAAATATGTGTGTATGTATGTGTGGTGGAAATTTAATAGCTTAACTATGCAAGAATCTAAGCATTCAATGAGCCTGCTTTTCCATTTTCGCCTTTCCGCAGTCAACATTTATGTTAAGTATTTGACAATTGCCAGTTAGCATGCAAGCAGACTGACTTTATTTCAATGTGAATTCAACATTCAATGCAGCATTTTTATATAAGGACACAAAAGGTTCTTTACATGTGAATTCACTTTTAAAAACAGTGAATTTTTCACTTTATTACGGATTTTTATTACTGTGCAAATGTAAATTGCGGAATTGTAGTGAGTGGTGGCATGGCATAAATTGCCTTAGGCTGGCTGATTGCTAGCCGGGCTGTGAAAGTTTAATAATGGCTTTCTCCATTCTTCCATGTTTGCTACCCATGTTGTTCTGTGAGTGTAATTACCTGCGGTGTGGTTAATAGGCGAGTGCTGCAATTACGACTAGAGTTATTTTTCACTATTGTATGAGCCTAACTATCTACAGTAGATACATGGAGACGTGAAATGTACACTTTTGTTTTGATTATATGTATTTTTATGGTGACGGAAATTTGATTGCTGCATTAGTTTTCAATGTTTTCATTACTTTCTCTTCCTCTGGTTTCTAAAACTCACGTTAAACGGTAAAAACCATCGTCAGAATTACTAAATGCATCTTATATGTACCTTTTAACTTCAGCTTTTTACTGTCATGTTATTTACCCATAAACGAAAGTACACGATATTGACATTATCAAAAAAGAAAAAATTTCCGGTTACGCAATGAAAGACGCAAATACCAAAAAAGACGTAGATTTAAACATCAACCAAAAACTGACACATTGCATCATCAAACTTCGCAGCAACTATAAAACGCACCGCATAAAAGTTTTATCCAAAAGGTATAATATTTTGAGTTCGTTCGTTGAAAATGAAATGCTGGCAAGAATTGGTAATGTAATGACATGTGTCTTGCATTCGTATCATCATCATCATCTCACATTCCTAAACTCACATGACTGCTTGTTAGTCGTGAAGTCAGTCACAGTCGCAAAAACTCATTGAATCGGAAATTTTCAAAAGAAAACCTCAATTCTATTCAGTTCCACGTTGGGTCCCTTACAAGCAGAAGTCACACGTCACACAGTTTCTCACAAAAAATGGAACTCTCTTGGGCACGCTCTACAAACTAACAGAGCGCGCGTAACTTTTTATGCAAAAAAAGTAGAAAATATTGCTACATTTATCTACATATAAGGTATACTATTTTCCCATCTATTGCATCTGATACATCATAGGCATATTCTGCAGACGTTAGACTTTGGGAAAACTAAAATGATCCTGATGAACAGAATAAAAACTAACTTTCACACAGGAGGCATAACTGCATATTATATTCTTTCTCGATCTATCTAGAAACTTATATAAGTTTCTCTTAGTACCCAGTTACATTTTTGTGTGTTTGCAAACATACGCAAATATTCTTCTTATTGGCTTTCTATATCTCTAGTATCATCCATGGTTCGTATTTTTAGCTTTTCCATTTTCCTATTCTTTGCAGAATTTCTTCTGGTAAAGGGAAAAATAAAAAACAAGAGAAAACAGAAGAAAAAAACTTCAATAAGCAAACAGAGCAAAGCAGAGCAAGTATTATCATGGGAGCTTGTGTGAAAGTACTTTGTGAGGTGCACCTGAAGAAAGAAAAAAAGTAACTGCTTAAATAAGTTTAAGCATGTGAATAAGCGTAGTATATAGCTGTACCATCAACAACAACAAAGATGTATATACGCACGTTATACAAAAAGGAAAAAGCTGAAAAAAGAAGTTTGGAGAAGAACATACTAAAATCCTCCATGGAATTCCAACATTTCACTTTGTCTATCTAATCAAAGCAAACAGGCAAACATTGAAAATGCCTGGAATAGGCATACATGTATAAAAAGCACTATTTTTGTTTAATATGGCTAAAAAACAACAAGGCACATGCGTATTTGTGTGGGGAAGATGTCATTATGCATTGCATACCTATTCACATTATGGTATATATAGGTACCACCACCGCTACTGCATCTTAATAAGATATACTTTTTTATTCTAATACTTTATTTCGCTGCTCTGCAGACAGAAAAATTCAGACATTTTTATTTACTCTACGGATAACCCAACCGATTTGCGATGTTTGCTTATTCGTTCTGCGTATCTCTACACCAGTGGCGAATGTGTGGTACCAAAACTGTTCAACCTTCCCTACACAAAGAAAGTGCTAGGCTAGTGCTCTAGCAGCAAATCATTATTTTTTTCCTCAAAGAAAGTCAGCAATGTGCTCTGCTTTGATGTAGAAATATATGCAATAATTACGTAATGTTGTTTGTGTACCTATGTGGTTTTCTGTAGTTCGAGGAAAATAAAATTCTTTTCTTGATGTTGCTGCAATATTGCGTTTTTTGTTTCCACTTTTTTATCTGCTTGGAATACGAAATACAAACAACAAAATAGAGGTTTGCAAATTCCCGGGAAAAAAGTGATTTGGATTGATGATTTTGACTGGAAGCATTTAGGTATGTTTGACTATGTCTATTTGGAATGGTAAAAAACGATCATTACCAAAAACAGCAGCCTTTGAAAACAAAAAGGTGGAAACTAGAATTTATAAACATGTAGATTTGGTTAATAAATTTCGACGCAATTTAAGCAAATCGAAAGTGAATGTCAAAATCAAATTAGAATTTAGCTATTGTTAAAAGATCACAT
The DNA here is from genome assembly GCA_034699025.1 of Entomobrya cf. arborea Gr-Col-00668. Lineage (NCBI taxonomy): Eukaryota > Metazoa > Arthropoda > Collembola > Entomobryomorpha > Entomobryidae > Entomobrya > Entomobrya cf. arborea Gr-Col-00668. Next base: position 4,153 of record JAQIWN010002231.1, on the reverse strand, counting down.
ATGTGTCAATAAATGGAAAAAATACTATCGGCTGAATGTATTCATGAAGCGCCTATTATTATTGGTTTGAAGAAACATTTCTGGATTTAGGCCCTGGTACTGGATGTAAATTCTGTTAGTAAAATCTTATGCTGATTTACATGTGATTATTGTATTAGTGTTTTCGTTAGAGAATGTCAAGCGAGTGTTTTCTTTTAAACAAATTTTGTTTATCTTCAAGCGGCACTTCGAAAATGGAAACAAAGTGGGAGGAATTTGTAGAAAGCGGATCATGGCAATAAAGCAAGGTAATGAGGGAACGTAATATGCATCGCCTTTCAGATACTATTGCTCGATACCACTCACGTTTAAGTGAAAACTTGCATCAAAATACTTCATACTCTTTATTCTCATCTCATCATTCTACGTACGCATTTTTGAAACAGTCTCATTTTATGCACAAGCATAGTGCGTAACCGGATAATTTGAAGTAAGTATAAAGTGCGCTCCTGAAAGTATTTGTACAACTTTAAATGGCTAAAACAACTTTAATAGTTAAAGTCTCAAACAATTTTGTGTAGCTTTTAGGGGGAAATGAAAGCAACAAAATCTTAGGCAGTCATCAACAGCAGTTTGTGACTGAAAGCGTAACAGTGACAGCGTATCAGATAGTATGAACGAAAGTAAAAACGTTACACGGGAAATACCATAAATGCAAATCACACACTACACCAACAACAAAAGATGAAAGCTTAATAATAAAGATTTGCTAGAGATTTCTCTTATTTCATAATAAAAAGCAGGGAACCATTACCACGAGACGATGTTCTTTTGAAAAGTATTTCCCCTTCTTTTCATGCAATTTTGTCAATTTACTAGGTAAGGTGGGTAGAATGCATAAAATTCTCGGATGCACAACAGTTTAAACATCATGGTCTATTACATACATGACTCAGGATAACCCTGGAATGTTTTTACCAGTTTACTGTTCTTTTCCTACTTTCATTTCACTTTTGGAGACTTCATTCAACATTGTACCTACGTTGTTGTAAAAATATTGTCTGCAGTTATACAACTCTGCCTGTCTAGGCTTCTGTGTCTTTAAAAATTCAAGAGTTTTCTCCGAATTCAGTTCGCTTTTATCTATAAGATACGTCCCATCATCACGTCACCTTCGCCATTCTTATGCAAATAAAACAACTCGAAAACTCTTTATTCTTTGGTTCTTTGATGGCGATGATACAGACTACAGACTTGTGTAAAGAATAAGTACTCATCATGCTATTATTTTTTTCATTGTGTACGCTTTGTCCACGGAACACTCTAATAATGTCCCGTCTCTGTCCTAACTTGTTCCAGTAAACTCATCGCACTCGATCAAAATGCAAGATATCTGTATGCAAGTCAGAGTACCCTGTCTAGTTACAATTTTTCCATTAAATACCCTTCACATTGCAGAAAGGTCGTTGTCGTTACATCACTGCTTCTTCCTAATTCTTACACCCGTGTAAAGTTATTCTCTGACAATGCTGATCTAATGACGATGGCTCTGTCTGATGGCAATGATATTTGTCTAGTACTGTGAGACCGTTGAAAAACTCTCATTTCTTTTTTAGTGTTTTGTCATTACGCCATGTGTTTACCTAGGACTACTAGTTCCTGTACCAGTTCTTGTCACTGCAATGTCCTAAGAATTTCAATAAAACCAAGCCACGAGAAACTGTAGCAGTCAAACTTTGATGAGAGTGGTGTCTGGTTTTTTCTATATACTCTCAGTTTGGTATATACCTAGTAATCACCATTATCATCAACCGGAATTGCAAGAAAGCCGCCGAGTATAGCAGCGTAATAAGCATCCATTTTATACGACCTTGATAGACACTGTCATTTTGGACGGGTTATTAAGATATGCTACTCGATAAGAGCGAACAAACTTTTAGGAAAGAAAATTACCAAACTCTTACGATGCAGCCGACAAATACCATCCAGGTATATACACACACAGACATAACATAGACTTTAATTCTTAAAATATGGGTTGATATCGAAGTATATACAATCGCAGTATATCTAATTGATAGCCACGAATAGAAACATTACTGGAGGTGTGTGGGGGAAAGCTGCTATTATTGTATGCTTAAATTTCATTGATGCAATATGTAAACGGTTTCATTTATGGTGCCATAGTTTGACTCGACTTTTGTGTGACAATAATAAGTTGACTGACACGAGTTAAATGGGAAGCTTGTACCATTCAGAACTTTTTCCAGGAAAATGATGAATTTTCATTTGACATGCTTAATTTAAGTCATATGGCACGTGGTGGTTAAAGACTGTAATAGTAATGAGGGCTGCTATGCAAATTTTATCATAGACTAATTGTGTAGAAATGGTGATTAGATAATAGGTAGACTGAGGGAATGCCATACTGGCTGTGTGAACAAGGGAACTTTTGGATTGGCATTTGAGATCGGCGAGACAGAAAAATAATGAACTAATTGAAAATGTCTGGTAGAGAAAAGAGAAAAAGTTGAATAGGTGTCAATAGGTAAAGTTGGATGCTTGAGTGTGAAAGAAAAAAAACCAACCATTTTGATCGATTAAATGTTTTGTTGGAAGTTTGGAAAGTGATAATAATGATAATCATTCATTAAAACACAATTTCATGTTGTATACCTCAAAATTGCCCCAGTTCCATTCTCTGTTGATTTAAAAATACCAAGGAATTCCTAAGTTCCTATACTGCAGAGGAAAGACTGTTTTTAAAATGGTATAAATTAAAAATTTAATAGAATAATAATCGATTAAATTTTTAAATATCGACTTCTTTGGTTTATATAAAAACTTGAACAGAAATAGCTCTAGTACTGAGCACAGTAAATATGTAATATATTTTTTGACAATTGACAACTTCATATGTACCACAATAAATCAATTAATCGATTATGTCCTTTAAAATCAACGTGGGTCTACAGGATTAGTGGACTGTAAAACTGCTTTAATCGCTCTTGGAAATATTTAGAATGTTTACTTTCTCCAGTGAGATGTGCAGTAGTTTAAAACATTTGAGGGTTTACAAAAAATGTTCCAGTTTTTTCCACACTTCTTCACAGGAATCGGTGCTTTTTGGGCGTGCTGGTTTTCTTGCACTTTGTATATGGATAATCAAGGATAAATTGGAGAAAGGACTATTGAACCCTCAAGTATCATGAATAATTTAAACTGGAATAATCGAAATTTAATATTTTAGACTCAATATTGTACCAAATGATTGGACTGGTCTGCTGTGAGTATGCCTGCTTACTGCGTTGTTTCATTTAAGACCTATATACTCGTACACTACATAACAAAAGGTCTATACCATTACCATTACCGCCGGATGTACACGTTATATTCATGTGCATATAAGGTAGTAGTTATACGTTGTTCGAGCTGGTTACATATGTAACTTGCTTTGTTACTGTGGAAGGTAGGTACGTACATGAACGGCTGGCATCGGCAGCTCTAGTCTCAAGACGGCATCCTGACGCCAGTGTCCGGTTTCATCATCAGCGATGTCTAGGGAGATAAGGCTTCCTAAAATACTAAACCAAATTGGAATTGTTATTTATTCTACTTTCTTCAAAGGCAGTAATGGGAGCTTTAATGTTTAAAGTTGAAAATCAACAATATAAAAGAAGGCATACATACAATGCTTAAAGCATGTTTAATATTAACCAACATCTGAGTATTTTATAAAGATGTAGAGATGTACATCTACACGTTTTTGACGTTGTAACCTTCTAATGAAATTGATCCATTACTCACTACTTTAACTCGCCCTATATGACCCATTCCGTATATTATTACATCACAACCTGTTTTGATTAAACATTTTGATATACATGTTAAATTAAAGTGCGAAAACTGTCATCGTAATCGTATCTCATATCAAATGTCATCTCTTTTGAGGGATATCTGCGGTGGTACTCAAGCTACAAGAAAATTTCCGACAATGGAGATTCATTTTATCACAAGAAGCATACAAGTAATCATAAAGATGTGGAGAAGACTAATATTGAAAGGAGAGGAGAAGGGAGTTGTATAGAATTCTGTAGAAAATAAATTGAGGCTTTCCAAAGCGTCTTCTATACTTTCGTTATACATCCACTGTCCTGTCCTCTTCTCTGAGAAT
>JAQIWN010002230.1:0-16695 GCA_034699025.1 Entomobrya cf. arborea Gr-Col-00668 | reverse complement strand
AGTAAATTTTCAAAAATAAATATTTCAACGTTTTTATAATTAGTAAACACCTAACTTTTTGTTACTTTTTTGTTATTGGTGTACCGAAATTAGAAACTCTGGGATGTACTCCAACCTGATACATTTCAAAACGTCTGTCTGGGGCAATAGTATGCAGCATCCAACCTTTTAGAATAACCATTGCCTATTCTAGAAATCGCACAAAATCAAAAAAATGTTGTCGTTCTTATTATTAGTATACACACTGTAAAATTAAAAATTGTGAAGTATTTAAAACCTAATAGCTTAAAAACTAAACATTAAATTTGAAAAAGTTTAGTAACAGAAAATCAAGCTGTTTTACTCTATTTAAAACGATTTAGAAGAATCTAATGAGCTATACAATTTCTAAATATTGATTTATTTGATTTTTAGGTGTCCTTATCTTGGGTGTCAATACAGACAACTTAATAAATAAATAATATATTTATGAAATTGTCTATATCGACAGAATGGGTGGGTTTCTATAAACACACTTTGGGTTCCTTTATATACAACTATTTTTTTTTGAAAGTGTCAATAATCTGTCAAATGTTTTGAAAACAATCATTTTATGGTATTTAGATAAAATAATTTTAAAACTCGAAAAAATTTCAACTCAACTTAAAACCAACAAGTATAGTTTTCGGTATCATGGTGCATCAAAAAATATTGTAAACCTTTATTTAATCAGGTCTAACGCATGGAAAAATAATGAGCATATTAAATAATAAAATAAAAAGTTCACTTGTTATATCTGAATTTTGAGTATGTAAAAACCATAAAAACACAAAACCAGGCACTCATTCCACAAAGTAAACAGTAGTGCAAAGGACAATTATTTTGTACAGATTTTCAACACCTAATGCATAATGTCCTCAAACTTGGAGAAATAGAAAACTTCCAAAAAAACCATGAGCACGTATTCGATAAAAGTTCCCTTGTAACAAATCATTTGTATCCTACATTCATATTTATTTTAAATTAGTCATTAAATGCATATAAAATACTGAACCATCTAGTAGTTTTAATTTTTTTCAACTAATTGCGTCAAAATAAAAAAGATATTGCCTTAACACAATTGTGTAAATAGAATCGAATTCGATTGCTAAAGTTTCTTAAATGCGAATCCACGTTTGCGTGAAGTAAAATTTATACAGAAGCTAAGGAACACAGTTTTTTAAAGATAAAGACAACAAAGGAATGCTCTCAAAATGCTTTATGGTCGATGTCATGGAAACACCTCTTTTTTTGCGAATGTGTGGTAATATTTTGTTAGCAGTTTCATGTTTTGAAGACGTAGCTTTATTGTTGCTTACAATTGCATAATAATATGCAAAATGATGTAAGTATATAAGTATGAAATATGTTAACGTTTGCGATATAAATGGAAAATAAGAATCGCAGGCATAAATTTTATAAGTTGAAAATAGGGATTTGAAATATTTTTTAAAAATAAGTTTGTATCAAAATCTTACCTTTCAGAATACACCATGATTGGATCGTCAGCTATGGAAAGTTGGTCGATAATGTTTTGGTTATCAAGGTAATACTGCAACAGGAACAAATGTTTTGAAATAAGTTTTTGGTTATCAAGGTAATAATGCAGCAGGAACAAATTTTTTGAATTAAGTTTTTGATTATTTTACTTGGAGGGTGCAGTGTGATCTGATCTGAACTCTGTTATGAAAACTAATGTCAAAAGATCAAGTTTCATTCTGTTTTGTTACCCCATTATGTAAACAAAGTTATTTTGATGTTGATAATGTAGACAGTTAAATCGTTTGGAATGTAATATTTGAGGTTCATAAAGTAATAAACTATGGTGGCTTAAAACATATTTACAGAAGCTTTAGTCATTTTTGGTGTTTCCTAAGTTATTATTTTTTTGTTGCTTAGAAGAAGGTAATTTATTCGAGTTTAGCGCAAGATAGTTTATTTGGGTGTAGTGCAGTGTAATTTATTGGGGCTTAGCGCAGGGTAATTTATTGGGGTTTAGCGCAGGGTAATTTATTGGGGCTTAGCGCAGGGTAATTTATTGGGGTTTAGCGCAGGGTAATTTATTGGGGTTAGGCGCAAAAAAATTATTGGGGTTTAGCGCAAAAAAATTATTGGGGTTTAGCGCAAAAAAAGTTATTGGGGATTACCGTAAGGTAGTCTTTGGGGTTTAGCGCCAGGCAATTTATTCGGGTATAATGCAAGATAATTTACTGGAGTTAAGAAAATATAATTTGCTGAGATTTGTAAACAATTTTTTTTTCAAATGCAATAAATATTTGTTGCATATGATTAGTTAGCAGAATTTGGCATGTAGCATTGCAATGTATAATTCGTTAAGCTTACAAAAGTATTTCATGGTATTATAATACACTAACTAATTTGTTTTAATTTGAGTTTGCAAGTAAATTTATTTAATACAATGGTTTATTACGATTTTACAGATAAGTTACAATTTTGATATTTTACTTTTATTATCTCATTGAATACACCTTTTCACCATATAGCTGTTACGGTAATCCGCAAAGTTCCCATGTAAATTTGTTTATCGTCATCAGTCCAAAGTCCTACGTGAAAGGTTCTTTTTTCCATAAATTGTTCATGATGGATACGTGCCCATCCCAAACTCTGTTTTACAAAAATGACAATCTCGTGTAACTTTTAAGATGAAAATCAATACTAAACCCTTACATGGTCTTTTCCTCCATCTACATCGTCCCGAATTTCAATCTCTATGTGCTACAAACAAATGAAAGGAAATATGAAGAGCTTTGAGTATTTACAGCAAAAAAATTAAAATGCTTTACTTGATGTATATTGGTATTAAACTCAAACGTTTCCCCCCAGTCAGGATTTTGTTCGAGGTCTATGGTATCTGTTTTTTCTTCCAAGGTACGCACTTCTGCAAACGGATCCGTCTTTCCTGGTAAATTTCTAAAAAGTCCTCATGTTATCAAGCATAAAATTGAAAAGAATCTAGCAATCCCATTATTTTAATGTTACCTTGCTGAAAGCTTAAATTGAATACCGGCTCCGTATGAAACGAATACATGACACAGTACTATCAAAGCCGACAACATTAATGTTAAGTTCATGTTTATGAGTTGAAGTTTTTCTTCTAAATGAAATGGAAAGCTTAATGATATATAAAGATTGTTTGCTTTGATGTTTTGTTCTACGTAGGTTTTTTGGTACTGAACTAATATCTGATACACAAATAGAGTGGTCACTAATTGCACAAGGCAAAGTGTTTGTTAAATACCCATTCCTATCACGGATGATCAAATAAAACATCACTTTTGCCGACTCTTCTCTTTATCAGTACACACATGATTGCGCATTTTTGACATGTCTAATTTAGTCTTACCTATTTACTGAACCCAGACCTTTATTCCAACCGCTTCGTGACGTTATTTACTTTATTTTAAAAATGAATTCGTTTTTAATATTTTTGTTTCTCTTTGGAAGCATTTTTGGTGCAGTGATTGGAAATTCAGGTAAATGTTTCGAAATTAATGAAATTAATATTTAATACTTTTAACACATCAAGTCATTTCTTTAAAAAATAATTTAACGTATTTAGGATTTTCAATGACAAATAATATTTTTGTGGACGACTGCACGTTATGCTCTTCAAATATTAACATAAAATCCACATGGAAAACCAAAAGCGATTGCGTCATTAGAGAGGAAACTGTATTAAAAATACTGGAGCTGCTACAAAGAGCAATGGACATAATTACTGGGACCATTCCGCCCCATAAGAGAACATTCAACCGTATGAAATCTTCAATAGACAACGAGTCAGTATGCACAACTTTAGTATATTCGACACCGTTACAATATCAATTACCATTAACGGTCAATGAAGAAAATTGTCAAGATCTGGTGGACGACATTGACATTCTTATCGTCGCAATTACTGAGCAGATTCGAGACCTTATAAATTGGTTAGATGACCCACTTCTTAATCCAAGAATTGGTGAACTGGAAGAATGTGTTCGCTGCCTAAATACAAAGCTAGTAGACGTATCCAGTAAGTATGAAGAGGATATTGGTAACCTAGAGAAAAAATTTGGTGAAATGAAAGATTCCTTTACTCTAGCTATCAATGAGAGAAAATACGAAATTGAAAAGCTTGAGGAAAAATATATGCAAAAACGGTATCAATTGGTTAACTCGAATATAAACGCGTCAAACTACGCATATGCTTTGTCAGAATATTTTTATATTAATAACGAAAATATTTTAGAATCTGTTGTGTTAGATTTGTACTCTACTGACAAAATCGAGAATATTTTAATGTTTTCATACTTTTTGCCACAGGAACGACATAGATCTATTATTTACCAAAAGTTATTTTCAACCATGTCCTTAAATCAACATATACTTTCTTTAAACATGCTATCGTTTTACAAAATTTTAAAAGACGACGTTTATCGTCTATGTGGCAATACTCCCGTAAGTCAATGTACAAACCTCTCGAAACAAACAAATGACACATTGAGACAAGTTCAAGCTACAGCAAAAACATTAATGGCATCTATTGCACATAAAATCCAAGTTGGAACATTTGAAGATATCATTACTAGTTGCAGCCCTGATATTAAAGTCACTCTTTTGGGTAGAGCTCTACATGATTTTTTACCTGATATTTTAATGGATGCTTACGTGAGAAGTAATAATAAAATTGAAAAAATTCTACCATTTGTATCATCACTTCGTTGGAACAGCCAAAAGCTTGCAGCCTATACAGCATTATTGAACTTGGATACTCTTCGGAACGAAACCTTGTCTGTTGCCTTTGTCATGAAAAAGGCGATGCTCACACTTAAAGGTCCTGACGGTCTAGTAGAAGATACTGAAAATGCCTTAAAAACCTTAAAGAATCGATTACCTCCAGCTATCCGTAATATCGTTTGGCATTCAACTTGTTTCATTTATTCTTCTGATAGAGGATATCTTGCAGTTTCTGGAAGCTGGGGAGCAGGAAATACAAAACTTGTAACTCGCTGGTCTTCTCAGGATGTAGCAAAATGGGTTTTGATGCCTTTTGAAATAGAACAACATAAATGGGAATTTCAAATTTTTAATCAACAAACTGGAGAGTACTTGTCATGCCATTTGCCATGGAAAAATCGTGGCAAAAATTCCGGATGGGGAGTCTCGGCAGCATCTACTAACGATTATGGGGATTACGTTAGGTACCAGTATAACTGGAAAATAATGTTTAGCAATAGCGATGAACAGGTTGCTTTTTTTCATGTTGGTAGAAAAGGTAGTCTTTATTATGACACAGAATTATATCTTGGGGGTATCACTTATTACCACTGGAAGCTTTTATGCGAAGAATAGATAAAGAAATAAACGAACTGCAATCCAATATAAAACAATACAAAATTTTACCAACATCATCCATGATTCTATTTAAGCCACGTCAATCAAATTTTTAAACAATGCCAATTTTGTCATGTCATGATATTCATGTCAGGTATAAAGTAATGCAAGACTTACTATTAACTATTGAATAAAGATAAGCTTATCAATATAATTTATATTTTTCAACATACTTCATTATTAATCGCATATATGAACTAGGTATTTAAGCAAGAAATTTAATATCATTCATTATACAATCCTTAGAAATTGACTCGAAGATTTCGTCCTCGTTCGCTTATATTTTGTCATGAATTACTTTAAAAGAATTGTTTTGTTTTGCTCCGTGCTTGACATTACAAATTCTAACCACATCATAAAACCATTATTCTTTTCTCGGGTTTTCGGAACCATACCAATTGGAGAACCATGCAACTTGTCCCAGGATTGCATTGGTTATCCTGATTCCGTCGAATGTCAACAAGGTATTTGCTACTGCAAAGATGGTTATCTTATTGTAATACCAGAAGATGACCTTATGTGCGTCCCTAAAAGAAATCAAATTGGTGACCAATGCTTTGATGGCATTCAGTGTCAACAAGGGGCTCTTGGAGAACTGAGTGACTGTTTTGAAAACATTTGCAACTGTACTGTAGATGCCATTCATCAACCACCAGGGCATACATGCTTTTTGAGAGCAAATTTCCTTGGAGATAATTGCGTTGTACAAGCACAATGCAAAGCTAATCTAGGAAATTTTGCAGAATGCTCAACAAATCAACGTAAATGTCAATGTAACTACGAGTCAATACCAAATGCGGATAACACAAGATGTCTTCCTATTCGTTACAATATTGGAGAAGAATGTGAGCTTAAAGAACAATGCTCTATTGGGGACCCAGTGTTGTTAAGCGACTGCATTGAAAGTCAAGATGAAGAGGGGATTCCAACCGGTGAAAAAACATGCCAATGCAATGAGGGAGCCATTCATGACCCTGAATCTGGTACACACGAATGCCATGAGATACGTCACTATGTTGGGGAGGACTGCTCAGTGAATGCTCAATGTCGTGTAAATTTAGGCGACTTGAGTACATGTTTACGAAACGAGTGTAGCTGTGTTGAGGGTCAAGCTGTGGGAAACAACAATGGTACGTATTGTCTAACAGTTATAAATGTCATTGGGGAAACTTGTATGGAACCACAACAATGTCAAGAAGGGTTACCTGGGCCATTTAGTGACTGTATACTATGGGACGAAAATGCATCAGAATTGACCTGTCAATGTACATCTCAAGGCATACAGAAACCTGGCAACGAAATTTGTCTAAAAAGAGCTGAATTTGTTGGTGACGTTTGTTCTGATAGTATTCAGTGTACATCAAGTTTGGGAGAACATAGTATTTGTGCAGATACCGGTTTGTGTTCATGTATTAAAGACTTTTCAATTCCTGATACTGAAAACAAAGCATGTTTGGAAATTGTAAACGAGCTTGGAAACTCCTGCATAGAATCCCAACAATGTCAACAGGGTCTACCAGGTAGTCTGAGCGAATGTATTGACGGCTTTTGTATGTGTTCCTTGGATGCCACAAATGAACCTGGAGAAAACATTTGTAGACCAAAAGCTGGTTACATTGGAGGATCATGTGATCTCAACTCACAATGCAAAGCTAACCTAGGAAATCTAAGTGAATGTTTAGGTCAGGTATGCGTATGTACTCCTGGTTATGGAATTCCAAGTCTTGACAGATTTCAATGCCTTCCGATAGTAAACTTCTTAGGAAACGATTGTCATGAACCTCAACAGTGCCGAGAAGGAGAACCTGGAAAACATAGTGACTGCATTGTTTCAATTACCAATCCAGATCGTCACATTTGTAACTGTAGTTTTGATTCAATTCATCAAGAAGGCAAAAACATTTGCTATAAAAAAGCCGAAACTATAGGTGCATCATGTACGGTAAATGAGCAGTGCATGGCAAATCTAGGAGAGTATAGTATATGTAGCGAGTCTTTATGCATTTGTAATTCAAATTTGGCAATTCCCAACCATAAAAACACAATTTGTCTTCCAATCATCAATGAAATTGGTATTCCGTGTGAACAACATGAGCAATGTCAACAAGGAGCACCAGGGGATTTAAGTGAATGCAGACGAGGTAACATTTTCCCATACCAAAACGTTTGTAATTGCACTGATGAGGCAATTTTACAACCGGGGAAACAAACCTGCTACAAAAAAGCCACATTTGTCGGGGATTCATGCCAATTTGATGAACAATGTGACATTAATCTTGGCAGCTTAAGCAGTTGTAATCTTGATACAAACAAGTGTCAATGTAATCCTGGAGCTGTACCAAGCACAGAAAATGACGAATGCATAACCGGAGGAATTTTTATTGGAAGACCTTGCTTTGACACTGAACAATGCGTAGGTGAACCAGGTGTAACTTCTATTTGCAATCAAGCTCAAATATGTGACTGCTTTAGTAGCCACACTGCTAGCTCAAGGTTAGACACCTGTCTACCAATTCGTCATGAAATAGGAGAAATTTGCGTTGAGAAACAGCAATGTCAAGAGGGTCAACCAGGCTTATATAGTGACTGTATGGCATCCACTATTTCCCCAATCTCCAACGTGTGTAACTGTACAACTGAATCAATAACTGAAGCAGGTCAACATAAATGTCATCTTAAGGCGACACATGTAGGAAGTCCATGTCTTGTAAATGTTCAATGTGTGGCTAACCTAGACTTTAGTCATTGCCTTGATGGAACATGTCACTGCCTTACTAATAGCACCCCATCTTCCAACAATACAAAATGTCTTGTTAAAGCTTATTTGGACCAACCTTGTGCTGATGATAATCAGTGTACTCACATGGAACACTCTGAATGCAATGAGGAAAAATGTCAATGTAAAATTAGTCATATTCCTAATCCCTTATTAGATAACACTTGTATTCGTTTAGCAGAGTTTATGGGCGAATCATGCAAACAACATTCTACTCAGTGTAAGTTATTACAAAATAGTTTTTGTAATTCAACTTCTGAGTTATGCCAATGTGAACATGTCAGGGTGGTTAGTGGTGACAGGAAAAAATGCTTGGAAGCTGTTTATGAGCTTCACAAACAATGCGAGGAAAACATTCAATGTCAAACCAAAGACAGCATTTGTACAGAGGAAACTAACCTGTCTGAAAACTTAACATGTCAATGTCAACCAAACGATTACGTGGAATCTGAAAAACCCCGAGGATTATGTCTGCAGGTAATTTTTTTCTTTGGATTTTTAAGCTTTCAAATTCATGAGATAAATATTGTCCATTTTTTTATGGCGGCAGGTTCGACACCAAGTTGGTGACTCATGCCAAGATACGGTCCAATGTTCCACTGGAATTGGTAGTAACACAGAATGCATCATGGGTTATTGTCGTTGTTCCTATCCATACATGTACTATCAGGGCAGGTGTGTAGTTCCAGCCAAACTGGGAGGAATATGTTTTTCAAACGAAGAATGTCACGCCGGAGTAAATAACCTGACATTATGCAAAGGAGTTTGTGTTTGCCAAGAGACATCATTCCAAGTAGCTGACAGTTGTTGGGAAAGTAAAATTGTGGGGGATACTTGCTCAAATGATGTAGAATGCACTATGACAATAATCGGAAATGTACGTTGTGATCGTCTTGTTTGTACTTGTGAGGAAGGCTATTCTCCTGATACAGGAGGGATACGGTGCTCCGTTGGAACTAAAATTGTACTTAGCATTTATTTACTTTTCTTAGCAACGTTTATGCATTTCTATTAAGCATGTAATAATATTAAATAAAACCATGCTTGACTTTAGCTGTAATAGTATAAAATGAGTGTATTTTAATTTTTCCTGTATAGAAATATCTTATTATAACTCGATTTGCTAAATTGGAGCTCCATACTTGATACCTAAATACCTAAATTAGATATTGCGAAATAAACTTTTATGGCGTAAAATTCAAATAAAAATCTGTTTTCATTTTGAGCCGAATGGATGTTATGTGAATTAAAACGAAAAACAAATAATTAAAAACAGTAATTTTTCTCAATTTCAGTCAAGTGTCTGATCGTTTAATTACTCAAAACAAATAACAAAATGTTTGGCATTTACCGACTACGCAACAGTTGAATGTTATTCCTTTTGGTGAACAAAAGAGGACACAGTAAGATTGATGGGGTCACATGAAGGACAGAAACGTGTAGAAATTGATATAATCAAACATATGTATTAACTAAAGTTACGTAACCTTTGCCAGCTACGAATACAACAATACAAATATGTAGGCTTATATTCAGTTAAATTTAAGCCAGTACTACTCATCAAAACCATGAATTCGGATTAACAAACGTAATCGTTTTATTGATGTCTAGTTTACCAGGAAAAAAACTGAAAAAAATATACTGACTAATCCGTTTTTATTTGATTGATGACACATTTGTAATATAAATATATGACTGGTGTTTAAACCTAAGGAAATGTGCAATATGGTTTTTTTGAAATTTTATTTTTGCAAAACCAGTCAAGTTTTAAGTCAATGCCATCGTCATCTATACCTCATGCCACTGCACGCGACTTAATGAGGTTTTCTATCGGAATGATTAGGCATAAAAAAATCTTTTACTGATCCATTATACAGTAACTTAAATATTATTTTATCCATAAACGTAAAATATTACGGCGTGTAATTTGATTTTAAGTACTATTTGCATAGAAAAGTCCAAAATGAATATAATGGTCCAATAAAATGTTGTAATCCCATTGTGTCCCACTGATGTAAACTTGGCAACAATTTATAAAAAAATCAAGACAATTAGTAATATCAAGCTTAAAAATATCAAAGTCAATAAAAGTTACTCGTAATTTTTTGTGATGCAATTAATGAAATTCTATACTTTTCTTGTACAAGGTTGCATTGAAATACACACCAGAACGTTTTTTTAACTAATTTGTGGCTCTGACACTAAGGCCAAAGTTTATTTTTTGTCATTTAGTATAGAAGCTTGTTGAACAAGTGTAAAATAAATCTGTTGTAACTAGTTAATTAAAAAATATAAATATTTAACTGACAATGGAACATAATCAAGGATGACCAAATAATTACGAATTGCTATGAATAAATATTACGTAGTATTTTTTCTCAATAACAAATTGACAAAAATTACCAAAAGTCATTTAACTGGCTTACTGAGTAAAATTAAGCTTGAATGTACAAATAATCAAGTAAAAATATAGCAAAATTTAACATTGTGCATCGCATTATTCACGAAGTACCATATTATCCTGATTAATCGTTTTTACATTTCAAATAAAGCTTTCTGCCACTTAACAAACATGCAATGAAAACAGTAATTCATTTTTAACTTTAAAATAATACCAATCGTAATTTAAAATGTATTGATATACTAGCAGGTGGTTTTCCCTTTAAAAAGTATCTTAGGAGCTTACGACATTTTATTGTTTCAAACAAGTCGTATAGAATGGATTTTAAAAATTCAAAAGGTTAAATAATATTAGTTTACAGAATTAAAAGCTTAAAGTCATTTAATAACAAAATGATAGTCGCAGTAAATATTGTTTAAATTGCCTTTCAATGTCGGCACTAAATGATTCGATAGTCAATTGAGAAAATTTAAAATACTAAACAAATAAACTAACGAAATGATAGCTGGTAGTTCTTGGGAAAGATACTTCACCCGTCTGCAAATTATCCACCAGATCTCACTGGGTCTTTCATATTCCTTCATGTTGTACTTAAAAGTATCACACATTCCTACATAAATACAATGATATATTGTGTACAACAGAGCCACAACTATGGGAGCAAGAAAGAAAGAATCTAAGTTGGGATCTAAGTAATCATAATTCAAGTACTGAAGCCGTAAGGCACATGGCACAGCTGATATGTTTTTCAGTTTCTCGCATGAAAACAAAAAAAATATAAGCATAAAACAGTTGAATTTAAGGAGAGGTTTTAAAAATTCTCCATAAAGAAAACATGTAAATTTCCTCTCTACGAGTATGCATTTTTGTCAAGTACCTATGAAAAATATACACCGGCCACTTCGAAAACTCAGAGTAGAGCAAAGCAAAGATGCACAGCTCAAAATTCACTGAGCTAGAAAAATTCAATCAGGCCGACACATATGATGCATAGTATCCGATTTATCACAGCACGAATTAGTATGTATACGTATGTAGACTAGAATGGGTTGTTGGTCATTTTTATATGTTCTGTTAAGTTTATGGAACAAGAAACAGCAAAACTAAAACTTTCAATTACTAGTTGTAGTCAATGTCAGTTAGTTTTGGTCTGATTGTAGGTTAAATTAAACAGTAAACGACGAAAAGTAGAGAATTTACCGTACACGTCCCATCTCAAACTTTGACATTGAATCACTGGCTAAATAATGAATAAATTTACCTATTTTGGACATGTGTAATCAAAATGATATAATCAGTTAGGCAAACAGAGTAAATTTAAGTGCTCACTGTTAAAATATTTATAAATTTGTAATCAAAAACTAGTGTTCCTAATTAAAGTAAAGCTGTAAAAGTTTGGGGTTCTAATTATCAACATTCAGGACTTAACCGCAAACGATTATTTGTTTGCACTGGCATTATTGTATTTTGTGTAGCTAGAAGTTTTCACTTATAAAATGTTTGGAGATGCAGTTTTTGTTTTAGTGTTAGTAAATATTATCATTGTTTCAGGAATTAATTAAAATCTATTTTGGTTTTAGATTGATGTTGCACTCAATGCGTCCAGAAGTTAGATATTTGTCATTGCCGTTATTTCCCGTCATTTATGAAGTCAATTTTGTATGGCTACTTTTTAAACATCTGACACAAAACAAATGAGATCATACTCTAATAAAAAGCATGTTTAGTAGTGAGTCGCCATTAGCAATATCATTAACTGCCATAGCAACATACCTAATAGTGGTGACATACCATGGTTACCACGCACCGTTTCCGATACAGGGTGAATTGAAATTTTTTGTCTAAAATCGTAGAAACAGCACTTTCGTCATTTATGGTCCAAAATTCGCGACCAAAGTGCCATAAGAACCAGACGAGTCTGTTCTCTACTAATTGTCTACCAGATTTCCGAATTTCGCTTCCTAAACAAAGTTATGGGAAAATAACTGGGTTTTGGATTTACAGATTTTTGAATTTCCAATTTACATGGCAGTTACAGCTTCTTTTTGGTTCTGGTTCTTATGGCACTTTGGTCGAGAATTGTGGACCATAAATGACGAAATGGTGGTGTTTCTACAATTTTAGACAAAAAATTTCAATCCACCCTGTATCGAAAACGGTGCGTGGTAACCATGGTATGTCACCACTATTAGGTATGTTGCTATGGCAGTTAATGATATTGCTAATGGCGACTCACTACTAAACATGCTTTTTATTAGAGTATGATCTCATTTGTTTTGTGTCATCTCTAGTTTATGCCACGCATGTTATTGTTTAAAAAAATAAGGTAAGTGCATATGAAACCACTGGTAATATAGAAATTTGCATACATTTTCAAATATTTTCAGTGCAAATAACTTAAATTATTTCATTTTCGAGCAAAAAAATTATTACTGTTTGGGAAATAGCTGTACTCATAAATGTAAAATAATGCAAAACAAAAATTTTTAAATCGTATACATAAATAATGTTTATGATTATTTTTATCGATCTTTAACTACTACTAATTTGAATCGGTTCCAAATTTAATTCAAACTAACTTTTTTATAAGAACACATCAAAATTTGAACAAAGCCCAGCTTTGTACTAGTATGCTAGAGTCCAAACAGCACAGGTATGCAGTACACACACATGCCTGCATGCTTACCCGTCTTAAAAAAAACTTTTTAAATTTCCAGGTAATAAACGTTCAATAATAAATTGTTTTTATCAGACAAGTAATATTGTTACAAAAAAAACTTTCGTCATATACTGAAAATAATGCTAAACGTATTTATATAACATCATTTCACATCAAAACGTACGCATTTCTAAAAGTGCTTCCTATAAAAATAACTTTTTTAAGCTGCATAAAAATATTGCAGCCAGAACACTTTACCGACTTGATTTTTTAAGAAGAAATGGAATGACGTCATTTCATCGTATCGGTCAGTACAACGCAGCACAAATACTTACATGTGTACATATTAGTCAACAAGTAATCATCATTCAAGTGCTTAAGTCGTCAAGACCACGGTACAGCTGACGTGATTTCTTTTTATTCCTAAGTACACAAAAAAGATATAACATATTATCATAGAATTATTGAACTTTGGGGGTCATCATGGTTTATTTAAAAACAAGTTTAAACTTAAGAATAGTTTTATTTTGTCTAACAACTATAATCACAGCCGTACAAATTAAATCGGTAAGATGAATATAAACAAATAAAATAATTTTTTGATTTTATATTTTAAAAATTTTTCCCAAGGCTTTTTCAAAGTCATTAGACTCACAGTCTAGCTCAGAAAAAGTGGCAGGAATTTATGGTGACTCTTGGACCAATTTTAAGAAGATTCGAACTGAAGTTGGAGAACCAACAGCTGATTTTTATAGGTCTTATCGTAATCGTGAATTCACTAAAGTGGATGCAATATTTTTTCTTGTTTGTGGCGGATTACTTATAATATTTATATTTTTATGTTGTTGGCTTGGTAATTTCGAAGATCCAAAATACAGCACTTGTAAAAGAGGAGATAGGATAAATGATGGTGATTTAGGTAAATCATGTCCGTGTTTAGGAATAAGTTTGGCAGGATGTGCGGCTTTTATAGATTGTTAAAAATTAAACCAGGGAAGCCAAAAAACCCCACATTTAAACTGTCAATAATTCATTACATATAATATTTGTTATATGTGTCAACTGACAAATATGTACTCAATTAAGCTAATTAGCTGATAAACTTTATGTGGTACAATACAATGTACAAAATGTATAAATATTATGCTTTAATTAGAAAAACGCCTGTGTCGTCAAAAAATATGTAAAGAGTAGAAGTTCATTTGTGTAGTCTTATAAAATAGTTATTAAAAATATTTTATTACTTTAATACTTGATAGGATGTGAAATATATTTGTGTGAAATAATGAGTGAACGTTTATGAAGCGAGTATTAAAAAATAATTGAAGGAATTAATGACGTTTGAGGACATGATTTTGGAAACAAACTTTTAATGTCGAAGTTTCGGTTACAAAAAATAAGCCATCTTTGGGGTATCACAACACAAAAATTATAACCAATTTCGATGCTAAACTTTAATTTTGCAAGTCAATAATTATTAGTAGAAGTGATTTGCACGGTTATTTCTAAATCTGGTTTTGGATTCGTAGGATAGATATAAAGTGTAGTTTTGTATTTCTTTTTGTCACAATTAACTGGTTTATTGTCACTCTTTTTGTTTTTGATGATGGTGGTATAGAGTATATGTTTTTGTTCTAGGGGAGCATTTTTTGTAGAGAAATTATTTTTTTTAAATTTGGAATTTGTCTCCTCCGTTTTCGTGAATTTCATTGTCTTTGTACAATAATCTTCTCCTTTTTCTACGCAATGCTTCTCATAGGATGAATACGAAATATACCCTAAAATAAAGTTAAGATGTATTTTTATTTATTTGCAAAAAAAAAACATAAAAATAGAATTTCCGAATGATTAAATTTTTATTACCTCTTTCTCGATTCATTTTGCATCCAAAAATATTTCATGCGTATTGTATTTTTTTTGGATGGGACGAAGACAATTTGACGTTTGTCAGATGACCGGTGAAGCAAAACTGAAATAAATTCTTCTGGCACATAAATAATTTGAAGTAAATTAAATAAAGCATAAAATGAAATAATAACTGCTTACTCTTCCAATATTTTTTCCAGTCTATCGCATAAATGAAATTTTGCTTTGGTATGGCTCATTATAGAAAATGGGATTTTAAGTGAATATTTATTTAAGAATTGCAAAGCGACGTTAATTCCATGCAATGAGGGTAACTAGTAAAACATGAAGTGAGATCATGCAGTATGGTTACAAAATAGTAAATATTTTAGTTAATTACTTTACTAGAATGATGAAATCTTCAAAATTAAAACAAAAGAATATTAACGAAATGTAAAGCTTTTTCCATGCACATTCCATGTTTTTTTTGGGTTTAAACAAAACTTTAGTATATTTTAAAATTTATAACGATAAATTTTATTGTAGTGCAACCACAGCTGAATACACACACATGAACATGCAAATAACAAAAACGGTACCAAAACATGCTGTTAAGCACATCCTAAAATAAATTTGAAAACAAGTTCAACATTTTGATGGTACAAAAACAAACAAAAAATTAAACAGAATGACATTTTCACATAAAAACGTAACTATAGCTAACAAAGAAGACACAAATATTTAAGTTTAACAAATTATTGAACAATAAATTTTCTAAACATTTTTAACCGCATTTAGAAAGTATTGTTAACAAACCTTGTGATTCGAATTAGAAAATTGTACCAAAAAAACAAAACAAATGGCAAATATTATGCAAACGCACCAACACATAATGCATTTAACGACCCAAATGTATAACAATTACATTTAACGAATTTACAGAACATAAATATAGTTAAAACAAGACAACATGCATATTATTATTACTTAATTATTTAACAAAGGATTATACATAAGCACAGCAAGAAAAAGCACCACAGGCAAATCCACATTTAATGTTGGCCCCGACGATGTTGAATCCGCTGAGCCATTATGATCCCCATGCTGGTGACTACTATGATGACTATCTCCCAACTGGTTATCATCGAGATCCCTTCCATTAGCATATTCATAAACGTCCTTTCCTTGAACACCTACAGGTGTACCAGGTGCATTATCATCAAGATTTGTAGGCGTATCCTCTACACCAATTATTTCTGTAGATTTCTTTGTCGATTGATCATTTATTCTAACCTTTTCATCCTTCCAATATTGGTAACTCAGACTGCCTACGAATATCCTAGCAACTCGAAAGTTAATCTCGTTCCAATCATAGCTATTTGATGGATATCTCTGAAGTCTGTTAGAAACTGTGTACAGGTATCCATCTCGATCAAAGGCGAATGTGTCGGGCCACTGGAGATCGAAATCGTTTTGTACTAAAAGTATTTCCTTGTGGTAGGGATCATATGAGTTGGTTTTTGGAACTGAGGTATTCACGTAAACTATCGAATTATTTTGGAGGAGACCATAAAATAACAAGCCTTGGGAATCTATTGCAAG
>JAQIWN010002229.1:0-16708 GCA_034699025.1 Entomobrya cf. arborea Gr-Col-00668 | reverse complement strand
TCAAAGGTCACAGGGTCAAACAAATGACATTTTTGAACTCAGCTCGCTCAGACGATTCCAAAATGCTGCTGTACGTCCCTGCTAGTCGAAAGACTTAAAATGTCCAAAACTATACATAGGATGAAATCACTGTGGGTTGCTAAAACCTAACAAACTTTCCTTTGATGTCAACAAAAGCACTCAACATAGAATTTAGCTTACAAACGTGATGCGTTTCACTGCACATGCCTACGCCTATTGAACTTAAATGCCATCACAATAGCATAATTTAAATCTCCATATTCCATATTGAAGGTTGGCTTGCTCTTGAGTGTTGAGAGGAAATTGAGTGGTTTTTATTTTACAATTTTCTTCTCTATTGAATAAGCATTTTATTCATGGATGGAAGTTTACAGAACAGGAAATTATGCCAATAGAAGTGATGTACCCAGTATAATCAATGGTATTGAACATTTAGATACACATTTAACGCTCACAAAATGCTGTTATATACAAAGTAAAGTAATAGTTTTACGGTCAAGTCAACAATATTGTAGCTGTAAACCTGTAAAAATAAAATTCCGGTACATATGGTTAACTTGACTACGGACGATTAAACGTTGCTTGGCATGTTATAATCATGCGTTGAAGTAGGGACAATTTTCAATTTGTATGGAGATGTACTTGTGTTTACATTTAATGGCGTAGGAGGCAACCGCACCGCATTTTAGAAACTTTAAATTACTTTTATTGCGTAACCAGACTAGTGTCACATTGACAGTCGATCTAGGCCTACTATCTACTATGGCCTACACTACATCAATAAATACACAATATACTATTTATACAAGCGCCGCTTTTTGAATGTTGAATGAATATTTCTTTCATTCTAGGGGCTTGATGCAAAAATCTCTTCAAGGGCTCTTCTACACATTATATGTAGTATAATTACACACATGAGTAAATACTAAATCTCAATATCTTACAAGTGAAAAAATTTCAAACAAGAGGTTTTCGAAACCTAGTTTTACATATAATAGTAAGTAAATATATAGTTTAATCACATTAGAGAACAAAAAAAATATCAAAAAACTTTTTGGTTTCGATGAATTTTCTGCTTGGAATTGGTGTTATTTACTCTTAGAAAACGGGGAACATAGTAAAGTTAATACCCTTTAACCAGATTTTACGAAACTCAGTAAAAACTATTGCTTAACAAAATATCCTTCATAACAACTGAAATCGTTTGATGTGTTCATTCTTTCTCGGTGAACAGTTCAGTCACACTCAGCCCGTATTCATTAACAAATCCTACGACTTGTTTTCGTGAACACGCTTATAGAATTAAAATTTCATTATCTTTAACAAATAAAGCAGAATTGATAAAAATATACTAAATCAAAGGGATTTTTTTCTTATAGGGATGAAATTGGAAAGTTTCATTAATTAAATAGAACGCATTTGCAAAAATGCATGAATTCTAATGGAAAAAATAACACAGATGTAAACAAATTAAAAAAATTAAATTAAAGTTGCGGGCATGAGGGTTACATAGTGCGATACATCCCATGTAATACATGCGAAGCGACATAAGTATTTTTGGTAGCTTCTTAGAACTTTTATTTTTTTCTTCTGGTTATGAGGTTTAAAGATACTGCGTAAACAACCCACACACGTACGCCTTCTTTTAAATGAATTCACAATCGTACGTAAAAGAACATAAAAGGAGCAAAAATAATATTTAAAATTATTCGTATGTATTTTCAATTGGAGTACATTTTTCATGGAATGATCAATGAAATATTGTAAATCCATTTTGGTTCTAAATCCACCAAATAGAGCTGGTTCTTGTTGAGTAATTTTACAAATTACTTCATACTTCTATATGGCATTCACGAGCATCACATAACTGACTTTTGACAAGAAGTAATAGTGATGTTTGTTGTTTTAGCAGAACAGTACATGAATGATAGGTGCTGGTCCTACAATATCTCTAGTTGGCAAAAGTATTGTTTCAACTGAGCTGAACTACCAAATTGATGTCAATAATGGCGACTTGGAACGCTATTTCAAAACCATAATTAGTGGATTAAGGAGTATTTTTTCGATGGAAACGCTTAAATAAGTGAGCGTAAACATGTCGCAAAATCAGTATAACGTACAGTTTTCTTTTGTTATCATTTATTTCTACTGCTTACTATATTTGTTAGGATCTCGTTGTTGTTTAATTTTATGCCTATATATTTATTTTCATTCATGAGACTTATTCTATTTTCTATTCAGCCGAATTTTAACACCTAAATAATGATAAAAATATCTGAATGAATGAAAGAGAGCATAAAAATGACAACATGACTGAGTGGTGTGGGACAACTTACTTCTCTGTTACAAGTTGGTAGGTAAACAGCTAAACAACTAGATTTTTTATGGTTTCCTTCTTCCTTTTCTGGTTTGGATCCAATGCACTAACCTTGGACAAACGCATTACTGCCATTTTGGTTTTTTGAGAGGGTCCTACGTTCGTAACTGAAAGTCTTCCTCCTGTCAAGTGTATCCATCCATACTATAGATTCCATAAGCGATTTTACTGCAGAAGTCTTTCTTAAATCTATATCGTCTTTAATGAACCGCAAATACTTGGTTGCCAAAAAACCATGCTGAGTTGAAACTCTTAACTAATGTAAGTGAAAAACTGAGCTAACAAATTTATTCGGGTTACATCCTTTTCAGGGCAAACATGCTCAAAATATTACGTATGGAAAACTTACTACCTAAAATGTATACCATAAGTCTAACTATCGTTTTACAATGTAAGTGCTAAGAAAAGTACGATAAAATGTTAATTTGGACTTAGTGTTACGTACGAACATTCCAAGCTGTATATACAAAGGGGATTACTAAGAGATTATCTGTTTGGGGGTAAATTTGTAGTAGTGCATTTGCGTAACCCAGATTTTAAAAGTATTGTTATATTTCATTCATATCTGCGATTTTACTTCACATTCCCTACTTTTCGTGGGCTTACCACCAACCCCCGTAGCTAAGAAACCAAAAATATTTACAGAGCTACTCACGTTACAATTAGGTACTTGTGACACTCCTACGAATCCAGATATATAAGTCATATTTGTTCGTTGTTTAGTTCAAATGGTTTTAAGAACCACATGGGCTAGAGCTAGTAAGTTAACAATTTTTGGGGAGTTTTCTAACTCATAAGTCGTAATAGAACATTATAATATACCGAATATTTAAGCCGAGAAAGTAAACAAAAGTTTTACAAATACTACACAATATATACCCATTTATGGGATTTGAGATTTTGGTAACAGTGGAACAAAAGTTTATTTATTCTTGGGACTCTTCTTCCATTATCAGTAATGTTTCGATTAGTGTATATTTGCCAAACATATTGAAGCGTGAGTGACTGCTTGTCTAGTCTAATTTGTCTCGCTTCCGTTTTGAATACCTATAGCAAAAATCCAAGAGTTCTTCAGTCGCATCCGTTTATTAAAAAAGTATTCAGTATCAAAGCGACGTTACGTGAGAGGTTCCTGATTTCTACTGGGTGATGATACGGATTTGTACGTTTGCTTGTGTTTTGTGGCAAATTATTTTCGATAGGCTTGGCTACGTATACAAAAGTAGGATACTCCTTTCATGACAGCCGTGTAGCCAAATAAACTTAGAAGAGGTATGTTCAGTGCAACTATTTCGACTAGTTTATTGCCCCACAAAAATATTCGAGCCTCCCATGTAATGTAAACCACTCACACTAATCGAAGTTCGTTTACGCCACTTTCTCTTTTAACTTTCACTTTCAAGCGTGAACATGTTCTTATCCATAGAAACAAACAAAGTTACGCAAACAAAGCTACGGAAACCTCTGTATACAAACTTGAGCCTCTCTTCAATGAACACAGAGAGTTCTATTGTAAACACAGAGAGGCGAAGAATATTTGAAAATATAACGTTTGATAAATATTACTAGGGAGATTTCGATTTTCTTCAGTGTTCTTGAAATCTTATTTGTTATGCATAATAAAGTACAATGCTTGCACAATGCATTATGTAAACAACGAAAAAATATGGCAACCTAAAGAAGGAAAGGGTTTTGTATCAGTTTCGATATTCCAGGAACGTCGCCTCTAAAACGAGATGAGTGTGGCAATGATAAAAAAAAAAGAATAGGAGCTCCCCGGGGTTTTAAATTCATAATTCCGATGTTGGCTGAGTAACACCAGCACGTCACATTGTATACACCCACCAGCTATCACAAAGAAAAACAAGTTTCTTTGGTCGAGTTTTTTCGAGACTAGCTTTTTTGTGAGTCGCATATAATTTGTCAGACGAAACATATAGTGGCTTTTATACACTGCCAGTTCTTATTCATAATTCTTTTGCAATAGAGTAACATAAAAATCACTTTTCTTGGACTGTTTTTCGATTTATCATTATTTAAGATAACGATCATATTTAACCTACGCATCAAAATCAAGATTGTTCAAAACAGAAAATATCTGTACTCTTTTAGTACACATTAATGAGCTCGACATGCACTTTCTCCACCCTTCACATAGATATCTGCGAAAGCATCATACATTCTTATCATTGAAAATAATTATAAAAGGGCGGATATATGTAATAAAACACATTTAAGGGATTGGCTGATTTATACTATACGAAACTTGAATTATAGCAACAAAACAAACCAGCTATCGAAGAATTCGAGGAAAACGCACTTTCCGATGGAAACGAAGGAAGGAAGGATGTTATTCATGAATTTTTCAACACTTATTGCTTTCTCCAACTTTCACACGAACAAGACCAAGTTGTATAAAAAAAATAAAAACCCCCCAAAAAACTTGATATATGTAGCAGATCTAACATATTTATTTTCTAGTTATTTTTAACCAACGAAAGAGTTTAATATTTTATGATCCTGCATAAATATTTCAGTACAATAAAATTCGACACGAACAAACCATAATATGGAATTTTACGTGAGCATTTAGCATAGGACTAGAATGCAGAATGTGTCAAATTTAAGATCAAATTATGTTTGCACTTATTATCTGTCGTGGGCACTCTTTCCACAGTTTCAACTCGAGTTTCCCATTAAGTGAACAGGCATAAATTAAAAATGCTTTAAATTTAATATTTTGTTAATACGACAACATTTTGAAGAAATCACTTACTTTCTTTCATGTTGTTGTTGCAGTTCACCAAAAAAATTCTAAATTACATACTTTTCAGCGAAAAAATATTGAATTGGAGAGAGAGTTCCTTGTAATTACTTTTAAACAAATATTGAAAATACGCGCTCATAAAAGTGTCTCAAAAATAGAATTTTTACAAATTAAAAATGCCAAATTCAGAACGAAACAAGTGTACCACTCATCAAAACTAAATTGAAAACAAATTACTCAGTGGTTTAAGTTTTCTTGCTGTTTGCAAAACGTAATAAGGAAATAATATGTGCCTACCTAAATTACGTCTTGGCATGCATCTAAAGTGTTTATGTTTGACCTTTTTACTTAAGCCAAGCAAGTTAACATCTCTATTTACAAACTACTTTTCACTCTATATACACCATTCATTTGTTAAATACTTTCACTTTTACTTTCACTTACTGAAACATATTGATAATGACAGTGACACCTGCTGATTACGATCTTTCAAGCAAATCATTTTAGTTGGTTAAGATTGACGTACATTTCGTATGAAATATTTGCTTGACACAATAACCTAGATAGTTTTACACGCCCCCTTTATACGTACATTTACTTTCTCCACTTGAACAAACTTAACAACTTGCTTGTATGGCAACCAAAAAACCAAAGAACGATGTTTCATTGAACTTTGCTGTATGTATGATGTCGATGTCTTGTCATTGTTATAACAAACTTTCTTTAGCCTTTCCTCTTAAACTTCCACTTCCTTCCAACCAAGGTAATGGAGAACCCAGATGACGCAAGAAATGCTTTTATCGCATCCATATGAGCATTTTTTTTTTACCAAAAAAATTGTTTCTAACACACTTTTACTTTCATGATGACCCTGTGTTTCCTTTTTATATGTCAGCAGACCCCGCCATAAAAGCCCTAGAAGGGTAAAAAATAATAAATGTATTGTACTTTTCATGAATTCCGAAGACCATTATTATTCCTTTTATACTTTATTTGTTGTTTAGAAGTCAAGACATGGCATATTGTAAAATGATGTTGCTCCATTGTGTGGTGCTGTTAAGTACATTTTTATGCATACACGATTTACTAATAACATTTTTATGCATACACGATTTACTAATAACATTTTTATGCATACACGATTTACTAATAACATTTTAGTGATTATGTTCTATATAACAAATTTTGATTTAAAAAACAAATTGGAATTATGTCAGCAGTACGAAAGATATTCTTGACTGTGGCCAATCACTCACCCTTGTGGAGGATTTACTGGCAATGAAACATTTTGAAAGGACTACAAAGAAAGTACAAAAAGCTGGTGAAAGGCGAATAGCTTTATACCCATTCACATTTGGAGGTTTTTTCAGTGTCTATTTTCAGCGACCCGTTTTTCTAAAAAAAATCTTTATTTTTTATAAGCAATTACACGTGTTGTTGTGCGTAAAATTTGAGGGTAACGCTATCTATATATGCTTCCTGTAGAAATGGAAAAACTCTTATCCAATAAAGCAACTTTTTAGATGCCATTCATCATCACAGAGGTGTGTAATAAAAGCTTTGGTACAGTATAAATTCAATTTTCTATTAAGCTTCCAGCAAAAATAAAGAGGAGAAAGAAACGGCATTTTTGACAGGACTTTGAACTTTGAACGCATAATAAGTAGTAAGACCTATATATTCAGCAAATTACTACATAACATGATTGCATACTTGAGAAATTGTGTGAAGGTAACTTTCTTATTGCGTTTCCTGCTGTAATACGTAATGTATGATATTGGAAATATGTACGCGTAAGGGAAACTACACAGTAGGGAAGTAAAAGTAAATAAGGAACTCTGACTTTTGACTCGATAACAACGAAATAGTGATTTCCCTGGAGATTTGACATGCTCCTTTTTACATTACTTGACTTTGATTCCATTTTTATGCCGTCACACATTACCCCGTTTAGTGTTCAAGTACGTAAACGACTACGACCTCTGTCTGGATCATTGCATTGCACGAGTATACTATTAGTAGATTTGAATATAAGAGAATTTTATAAGCTTAATGGTATTAAATTTTTGTACATTATAATATGTATAGAATTTTTGAAGTACTGCAAAAAACTTCGATCTGCTTTAAACACCAATTTAATTAATAAAATTTGCCTTATGCTCAAAGAAAAAAAATATTTCGCGTAAAATTAGTGTCTAAAAGTTTAAATTATTTAGGAGGTAAAAAACTCTCTTTTTGTCTATAGACAGTTGTGCATATAATATAATTCATTTTTGCGTACCTTCTCTAATTTCTGTAATAATGTCAAATTTCGAAACAACGTTGAAAGTTATTTTTCAGCAAAGCATGACGTTAGTCATGCATACCAATATTTTATTATGTACTATTACGGTAGAACTACACAATATTTTGCTCAGTCAGACGTATTTATTATGCGCTGGTTATATAATTTGGAAACATCCCCACAACCTATGCAACAGTGCTGTGATTTATAGCGACGTATTTTTTCCTTGGTATGAAAACGCTAGTAAAATGTTGAACACACAGTCAAATTAACGGTGTACTCAGACGTGAGGAGAAACAAAGTATATTACGCATGATATGATATGATGACGCAAGCAACACATGCCATGTAATGCATCGTCGGAGGATTTTTTGAACGACTAGGCAAGACAACTGTCATGTTGTCACATATTAGAAACGTTTTGACACTTAAAGATGAGAGGAAGCAGGTCTCCTTCTTTTCGTGTCAAAAGCCAGTAACAAGCTTGATAGCATTTAGTCTAGTCTGTCTGTCCTCTATCATATACATATGAACAAAGGGCAACTTCAAAAATTATGTAGACAGAGTGTAGCTTTTGGTGTCTTAAAAACACAACTTGAGCCTTTCGTTGCCTCTTTTTATATTGTGTTTTTATTATTCTGACAATATGTTTCAAGTTTCATGTGACCTTGTACTTGAGAGAAAACATAGAATGGGGTGAGGTCTGTTTTCACGAGCGCCAATAAAATAAGTGCTGTTGCTGCTTCCCTTTTCTTTAGGATGACAAGAACATTCAGCAGAAGTAACAAAACAAATGTGATTAAACTTTATAAATATCATCATAGTTAGGTTGTAGTAAGTACAAGTGCATATAATAATAATAATGATAATCTTCCAAAGACTCCGTCCTGACAACTTTCACAGCCAGATGAAACTGGAAAAAGAGAAAGTAACTACACAAGCATGTGTGCATCTGCCACAGAAAAATTCACGATATTATATTCTCCTTTGAATTCCTAAAAAATCATGTTGTTCAATAAACGTTTCGCCTGTTCTCCCAAAAAAGGATTTGTCCCTGTCGTTTTGAATCGTTTGTGTGCATGCACCAACATTTCTAACTCATGTTGAAAAAAATATATTACAGTATGTACATGACACTTACATTTGTTCAGTTCTGTCTGGAGTAGCAATATCTTTTCAATCCTTTTCGGTTTTTCAAAACTTTTCCCCTTTTTACTGCACTGGATTTTTCTCCATATAATACATACGTAGTATTGTTATCAAAATCTCGTATCAAAAGTGAGGCATCCTATTGATGGGTCTGAAATGTTGACAGTATGCAAACATTTTGAATAGTATTTAATGTCTGCAATTAAAACAGATAACCTTGCGATTCATACAGTTTTGTAACTACAGAATATTTACCACGTAATGTATTACCTAAGGGTTTACAAATTTACAGGTTCTAAAATTTTTGCAATCTGCTGGTCCCCCATCCCCTTAAAAAATACAACCGATGCATATAAACGAGATACTTTTCAAAACATCACTCTTGTGAGTACCCGCGCCAAGAAAGGGAATTCCGGAGATCCCTGGAAGAACTACCAGCAGTGAAAGTTGTTTTTGTGTTCATGAGAACGTCTTATAACATGTTAGATCTTGTTCTTTTTCTAGAAATTGTACGCTCAAAGCTTTAGACTTTCCTTGTTCACGCTTCCGTCAGTTTTCTCTTTCATTCTTACACTAAAAGAAGCTTACTTTGTTAAAAAATAACTTGCAACCTTGCTAATGCACTACATTTTTTGTCAAACTGTATTGTGAAAAAGGGCAATGCCCGAGATATTACCAAAATTTATCATCATCAGCTATTTTTTAAACTGTTCATTTGAAGTTCTTAAGCCTGCTCTAGCTGCTACTATGAAAGACAAATATGACATCTCTAAATTAAGCCGAATAAAAGTTTCAAATTTTTACAGATTTACAGGAAAAATAGAAAGAGTGAAACCTGCATTTTATAAAGTGTCATGTATCATATATTTATAATTATAACTAAGGTATTATACCTTTCTAAAAAAAATATGCATACGCACACACAGGCTCCTCGGGAATAAATCCATATTCTAGAAAGTACCTATTGTTTCCAGAAGTTCAATTTGCGGCAGTCCTTAAACTATCAAATATTCTTAGTTTTGCGCTTAGTCTAAAATACACCTTGTTTGAAAACAACAAAAAATATTTTTTATATTCTCTCATTAAATTTAATGGAAGCTTATCATTCGATTACTTTTCAGAATCAAAAATATAATTGGATAGCAGAAATAGCTTTTATCACCATTTTCAGATAAGGTATAGTGGAGTACAATCTATTGCTGCAGTCCGGAATACTACTTGTTTCAGCCAGTGGGCCTTGGTCATTAACCAATGATGAATGAATAGTTGACTTGACTGGTTCAGACTATTCACTCGATGCGATTCAATTTTCAAGTTCAAAATGATCAGCTTAGGTAGGTATCTCGTACCACTACGAACAACACAAGATGGAAAAGAGAGACTTTAGTACTACAAAGAACAACTACAAGACAAGTGACAAATAACAGTAAAAGTGACATTGACTTTATTTGACTTGAGCAAAGACAGAAAAGTACATAGAAAGGCACGAAAAAAGACTACAAATCCGAAAAGTAGCGAAAAAGACAGCGAGTTCACTGATGACAGGTCTCAGGAAGACTTCAGTGAAACGCTTTTACATTCATAAACAAATATTTTCTCAAAAGTACAATTTTACAGAGTATCATTGACAACTAGCTAGAAAGACTGACAAACTTGCGTGCTCGTATCGTTTATCACAAAAAACATTACAATTAAAAGCACTTGAAACTACATCTATTTTCCTTGGCGACGTTGAGGAAACAGGTTGGCATACTACAGCATAGGCATTCCTTATCATCTAAGCTTATCAAACTAACTGTCCCGTTCCGTTTAAAACTTAACAACTTTTTTTATATACTTATCTACTAATGACAATTCGATTCTCGCAATATCATCCATATGTAGATGCTCGCACAATATGAACTACGACACTCAAATTTCATAACACTACTTGAAAGGATATTTTACTGTTCTTAATAATTTTTACTACTTTTCTTTCATGGCAGACATAATATCTACTAAAACTTTTTACACGTTATCTATTTGTGTATGATTTGAAATAATGGTCGTAAATTTTCATGGAACGAACGTTTTTAATTTTTTATACCAGAGTTTTTCCCGAGTCTGGGTAAGATTTATATAAGTAAAATCAGACAGTGTCACCTTACATTTTTACATCGCAACCAGCCTTAAATTTCTCATTTATAAACCATTATATGTTCGCACCATCCATCCATCCATAGCTAGCCCGAAATAACGCGTTGAAAATACCTTATTTTTTAAAGATGTGCGGGAGTAAATAGGTAGGTTGATAAGTTTGTATAAGAAATCCGCTTTGTAACTTAAGTGCCTTTTCCATCATCATTTCATCATTTGTAAGTTCAGACAAATCGCGCTCGTATTTTCCATTATTTACACAGCAAAATAGTAGTAATAAAGTTGGATAATATTTTTTCCACGTAGCTCATTACAGAAATGAGTTGAGGATAAAAAGACGAGTGCTTAGTGGCTCCGTTTGGATGTGAGAAGCTACAGCCTAGTATCAGGTGTCAATAAAGATTTTCTAAATTAAAAGAAATATATGTTTTTCACTTTTAGCATTAAAAGGCTTATTTTTTGCAATGGTTAAATCACGAATAACCTGTGTGATGTATTTTTCCTTCAAGTGCTTCAATACCTGCAATTCTTAACCTGATTTCAAATGTTGAAAATATTGAAATTAATGGCTAAAACTACCCAATTTAAAAAAAAACTTTACATAAGAAAATCATGCAGATTTTTATGATTGTTTTATGACATTTGAAGAAAGGACTTGGCTCCTTGAGCGCATATCATTTAAACCAATCACGTAATTTTTTTCTGACGTTTCTATAGAAACACGGTACGTGTATATATAGACACGGGGTACTAGACTGATCTATTTACTTTGCAGAACGTTTTCCGCTGTAGACAGATTGTGATATTGCGTACAAAAAAAATGAATTGTTCCCCATTTTCATTCCACCCTGATGTCCTATCACAATAATAAAGCGGTATATTACGTACTAAATTGTGACCTTTACTATATGTAGGTTTTGTCGTGTAATTTCTGGTTTGGATGTATGCCGCCATCGTTTGAGTCTAAGCATTCTATAGTCTATTTTCATCACATCGTATTACCACATTTACTATTTAGGGTAACTTATAACATTATTTCGAATGCTTACATCAAGAACTATAATGGTAGAGTCGATGAAACCCTGTAAAATTCCGTAATATGTAATATCGCTGTTTGTGTGATATATTTTTGCGTACATGCAACCGTGCTTTTATTCTCCATACGCATTTTATTAAAGATGGCTTCATTTCGTTAGCATGTCAGACCAAATAATGCAATGTTTAAAATGCTGTATAAAGAAAAAAAATGCCAAGCTATTGTACAAACATAGTATGAAAAATTCAGTATTTACTCGCATTTTTTACGTTTGTCCAAAAAAGCTTTTTGTACTACTTAGCTGATAAGCAGGTAGTAATTTTCCTTGTTTGAAAAATATTGCTTTTTAGAAAAAATTGCGGCTTTGTTTTTTGTAAAGTAGTAGATTATCCTAAGGGGCAACCGCTCAAAATATAAGAAGTCAAGGTTATGGGTAAAAAAGCTTGTGTCCAATAATGCTAAATAAGCTCCTTACTATGTAAGTTCAAATCTAGTGTTCCTATATAATATTTATATCATAATGTAGCACATTATACCCTTGTTTATATATCAACCGAAAATTGTTTTTTTAATGCACAGAAAGTATTTTCAAATACAGTTTGAAAGTCATGAAACTATTCCTTTTTTTTTTAGAAAAGATTGATATGAATTATTAAGTTATTGATTACAAATAGAAATTTAATGAGAAGTTTTCATACATAATATTATTGTTGTTTCCCAACAAAATTTTCCAACTATCTCAAAGAGAAAACATGAAAAAGACATAAGGCAACCGAATGAAATTACTAAATAGACAATATCGAAAATTAAACTGAATTTGCTGACTTGGCCCTCACTCTCAATAGAACCCGTATTATTCACATCAAATAATGTTGACGCAGTTGTGTTTGTAAGATCCTGATGAGATTTACGCCTCAGTTGAGAAAAGTAGTCTCTTTCCCATTTCCCTTCCAAATATGCAGACCTCACTTCCAAAATATGTCGATTCAAATATTCCAAGAAAATCGAACCTTTCTTCATTCCCACCACTATATTTACATCTTTCACTGACTCTCTACCTGATTGCAAATCGTTCAAAGTACCTTGAACTGGGGCGAACTTGGAAATGGCAAATTTCAATGCAGATTTCCAGCCAATGCAAGCTGCATGTCCTTTAGAAGCAGCAGTCAAACATTTTCGATTATCCTTGTCAGTCTTCATATTATTTCTAATAGCTTTCACTATCGGGTTCTGTGTAGTTCTAAAAATATCCATTTCCATTCCTCCTCCAGCTACTTGCCACAGAATAACCGAGAATTTGGAATCAACCAACTCTTGCAATGTATTTGGCATAATTAGCTTTTCTTTCACTGTGAGAAATGTCACTAGACTACATCTACACATTATTCCAACCGTAGAGAACAGCAGTACCCAAACACATATCATAGTTCTTGCCATCATTCTCTTCCTTTGATTCTGATGTGAGCTTGCCATTTTTTGAAGGCTACTTTTAAACAAGAACAAAACCACAAAAAGAGGAAATATTAAAAATGCTACAATGCGAAAAGCATGCAATTGGCCTGTGGGATATCTAGCTTTCACGAAAAACGATAGTGATGTGTATATCGTAGGGTCTGAGACAGTAAGAAAAGGAAAGCGGTCCAGTGAAAGTGCTAAACAAGGAGTCAATTCGCCCCGTCCACTAACAAGCTCTCCCATAATTCCAGTCCAATTTCCATTCTTTATTGCCCCAAACCCTGGAGTTTTAAAATCGTCATATAGCTTTAATGTACAGTTAGATCGTCGGGCTAATTCCAAAATAAAATGGTTTTGAATCCCCGTAATATCATCACTTTCCTTCACAATGGAAGGCGGTAGATTATAAAATGGTACCATTAAAGTCCTACCATTTAAATTTTTCAGTCTCTTGGGCATGCTCAAAATAGATGATCTCACAAAATAGCCGGTATAAACTTCCGGTTCAAGAAAATAGGTAAATTGAGCATGATCTGCATTACTACGAAAACTCATTCCATACTTTCGGCAAATTTTGTCTAGAACGAAATGTTCCTGTAGATTCGTTTCAAGCAAATCACTGTCTTGGGATACAAAAATATACATGTCGTATACAGAGTTTATGTTCCTCATGACTCCTGAAATAACTTCTGATTGCTTCAGTTGTTGAATTTCCACAACGGTTGTCCAACAGCTAGACTTGTATTTTCCTCTTACAAGAGAGGAAATATTTTTGTTTTGAATGACATTTTGTAAAGTAAAGGGTTCGTTGAAATGTGTCACTATTTTAAGCTCGAAATTATTATTGATCGTGAAGATTCGTAGAGCACAATACATTTCAGTTATTTCCCACTGTGATATTATATCTCGGAGCAGTTTGTTGGTTACATTCGCAGGAAATGAAATCACAACACTTGGAAAGGTGAATAATATTCCTGCTGCCAACAGCAAAATTTTGCAACAATTCATTCCTCTACGACACTACCACAAAGTGTCGTATGCACATGGGTTATAATGCTACTCATGCCATGTGCCATCACTATCACTCACCACTGGAGAAAGTTCTATGTATTCGAAGGCAATTCTATTTTTTCATTTGCAAGAATAAAGGAAAAACTATACCTTAAAGTTGCGTGAAATATCACGCAACCAAGTGGAATAAATTATTTTTCGTTGAGGTGAGGAATGTAAAGGGACCCTAATCGCCATAGTCATAAATACAAATTGATAATAGTGAAAATGATGGATGGGTTGAGTATCATAAGATCTAGTGGTTCTTGACATGCAGTGTGTTTAGGTAATTAACTCCGTCCTTCCAGATTCTATTTTTAATGTGTGCATAATTTAAACGCAATTATCGTTGCGACATAACCAATTATAACGCATTATCGAGATATTCATTTGGTAATCTTTTGATGACCATTACCATTTGTATCTTCTACCGCAAATATCTAACTATTGATATTGACGATTCCTGTAGAAAGCAAAGCAATACAAAAATTAATGCGATATGCCAACGAGGTCTTATCGTTGATTTATTGCCAGGAAAATGTGGTTCTGATTTTCTGATTATGGTCAGCCAAATTTTAAAAATCATGATTTTGATACAGATGATGATTTGACACGTTTAATTCGACAAAAATAATTTACGAAGACGTGTCTGGGTCCTAGACAAATCAGTAAAGGTGTAGTATCGGACAGTTACATACAATATGTTAAGCAGTAACATTTCCTCATGAAGTCATTCCGCTGTCTGTTACAGCTAAAACCTTAAAAGAAGTTGTCCATTATTTCTGGTAATGAATATCTTCTTGATAAAGTACATGAAGCAATATGTAGTTACAAATGTTGTTGCCTTTCAAGTTTTGCGTCAAACGACATAGATAGACTAAAATGGTTTTTAACTTAAAAAGATTAATCCAAACTAGCGAAAATTCACATTTTAATTTTGATTCATTATGCAAATTTTACAGACATTATAATTAGCAATATTTCTGTATGCCCACCTTTTATATTCGCCTTTTCATGTTCATATAATTTAATAAAACATTGTATGTGTATATTACTAAACGATTTTCACTTTGACAGAGAGAAGAGTAATTGGGTCTCAGGGGAAATTAGCAAGAAATAGTGAGCCAAATTGGCGAAATGTAAAGATTCGCATACATCTAGGAGATATAATGCGTAAGTTTAAAATATGACGCATGTACCTATTAGGATGTAAGCGTTCAGTCAAATAGACGTGTTAATGTAAATGAAAAACCAGTAACACTTAAAGATTTGTGGTAGCTTAATCAAGGTATAGTGTATAGATAATTTATGTGTCTGCATATTTAAATATTGTACTAAGGGTTTGGTTAGAATAGAAAATTCCATATTTTATAGAAATATAACACCACGACATAAAAAAACCTGTCAACAACCGTAGGTTTGCTGATTATGAAAAGTTGGTGAAAGCATAATTTCCCAGCAATATCCCCAACCGCAGGGGTTAAATTTCTCAAATTCGATCGAAAGCTGAGGTTTTTTAATGTGATAAATCATTCATAAGTAGTTTTCCTTTCGTATTTATCCAGAGACAACAAAAACAGATTTTGTAAGATCTTTTGTAGATTCTTTTTGATTTCTTTAGTACCAATTTTCATTTAGTAGACTATCAAATTATTTATGATAGGTATATGTATGCCCCACGTGTAATGTAAAGAGAATATTTAATTTACTCGAAATAGTGTTTTTAGCATCAAGCGAAGATTGACTTTCCAAATTGACGCATTAGAACTTTTGACTTTTGGTTTACTTCGCTACAAAACTTCAAATCAAGCAATTCCTTTCCTGGATTCCATCCAACTATTCCATATAAATATCTATTTTGCTTCAGTAATTTTCTTTCCACATTAGGGCATTACTGTAAATTAAGATTTTAAACGTATTTTCAATGAAAACAGTATCATAGTAACATGAGTTAAACCAGTTTTCAGAATTACTGATATTCGTATCTTTTAACACATGCCTAATGCCACATTTTTTGCTACTGCGATTCTTAGATGCTAATGACAAATGACTGGCGGCGTAGCCACGTGCCATTAATGTACCTAATAAAACAAAATGAGACACCGCACATTAATTTCTCTTACATTTTAGTCTCCCTAATTTCAAACGATATCATCAAGATTAGATAGTGCATGCGTGTTACTCTGTGGAAACATTAACATGTAACTCCGGCGGAAATTGGATTCTATACTTGGGTCTGAGTAGCGCAAAACTCCATTTAATATCTATATCGAAAGTTGGTTGCTGAAAGCTCAAGTTCTACAAATAAGAAGTCAATAATTTAATAAAATAAAATTAAATTTACTCTCTCTCTGACTCTCTTGGCTCTGACAATGAGTAGTTTTTTTACCCTCGAATATATAACCATTGAAGTACTTCGATTTTTTCTCTCCA